>SNQJ01S0040309.1:37511-57933 GCA_010110895.2 Picea sitchensis
CATGCCAATCATTGATCTTTGTGTTCTAGTTAGATCTATTCTCCCTTGTTCATGGGACTAATGAGATAATGAGACTACGATAATGGAGTATCTCTTTATGGGTTTATTACATAAATATTAGTCTAACCTAGATAATAAATGAGCCTCGACTTCATAGAACAAAACAACAATAGAAAAATATATCTATATATTTATTATTTTATTTATAATACAAGAGGTTGTGTTCTATGTATAATAATGGAAGAGGCCTAGCGTTAGCAAAATATAACTTTCTGGGTAGTTAGGGTCACCTACACAAGCTTACAACTAACAATATTTGGTTGTATTAACAAAACACTAACACCCTCCCTTGAGAGAAACTTAGGCAATCAACAAAGAAGACAAAAAATGGGTCTTGAAAACTAGTCCTGCTAAGGTACCCAAGTACAAACTCTCATAAGAGGAAAAAAAGAGAAAAACTTGTAGGAAAAACCCCTCTCCAAAAGAGAGAAAATTGTTAGTGTTGAAAAAGGGCGTTGGAGTTGAAACTAAACATCTTACAATGATGCATTGAATGGAACTAACAAGAGACTTGTGGAGGTTGAAAGATCCAATCAAGAAGTATGACCAAAAATATGAAGATGAGAGCCAAGTAACCTCAATTAACTTGGTTGAATTCTTAAGAAGAAGAGGTTTGGTTGCAGAGGAATGATAATGGAAAAAAATGATAACCACTACATAAATGCCTTAGAAAAATAGGTGTTGGTGAGGAACCAGAAAAAATGCTTTGAATAGAAGCAACCACCATCAACTAGAAAATGAGCAATGAGGCTTGTAGATGTTGAAAGGACCAAATAGGAAGTATGGAAAGAAATCTAAAGAGGGTCAGGTAACCCCAAACTATCAATGCAATCAAATATCTATGTAGAAATCCAAACAACCAATTTCAAACTTATCAAGCAAAGAGATTGATCCTTTGAAATGAGTCTCGATTCAAAAAATCATGATCAAGTACTCATGTGAAATCAACAAAAACAACATAAGATGAGTGTCCTTATGTAAGCTAATCGATCTCATTGGAGTGCATGGGTTGCTAGCTGCTATGACCCATTGAGTTAAAATAATAATTAGTGCTCGATAGGAGGATCACTCTTAAAAAATAGTCGATGTTGAAAAAAATGGTGAAGCACAAAGAATCACCCGAGGACACATTGCACACCATCCCCCACAATGTTGAATTAGGTGGACATAGATGATGGAAATGGATGTTACAGATCATGGAAAAATTATGGAGGTACTATTCAAAGGTGTCAATGATGCAAAAAAACCATGCAAGAAACACTCCAAAGTGGATAGCTCCAAGGCCTACAAAACAGGGTTGGTCATGGAGGTAAACACCCAGTGGCACTCTAAGAACATTTGCATGAGTGTCCCAAAATCCACTACTCAAGATGCAAAAAGAGAGGTACCAAAATGAAGGCCATAATGGACAACAATCCTTGATATGAGTCCTAGCAAACAAGGCTGTGATACATGCCCATGTATAAGTGAGGAATCAATTCTCTTAATTTATCCAACCCATGAGAAAAAATAAGAATCTAAAAAAGGAATCAAATGTGGCATGCAACCAACCATTGTAAAGAGAGCGAAATGATCTTCTTAATACCTCAAAATCCAAACCACAGAATGAGAAAAATAAGACAAAAGGCTTCTTAAAAGAACTCGATAGATAATAAAACCCTTCACATTACAGGTATATCAATGGCCATAACCAAGAACTTATCAATTCATCTTGAAGGAACTATTCTTGTTATCTTCGTCCAACTCGTTAATTTCTTAAAATTTGTATAGGATGATAGCTTCCAAATCCAAAATCCTAGCATCCATTTAAGATGAATATGTATTTCCATGACCAAGGGTTTCAACATAGGAAATCCATCTTTGTGCTAGAATACCACCAAGACTTTCATCTTTGGCTATGCTCTCAACGACTAGGGTTCGAATCATGTAGGATGAAAATTAGAACCTCCTTTAAAATTACACATCAAGCTTGAACTTTGTTTGTTTCTCACCTTCACACTGTAATCCCAATCACCCCAACCATGGTGGTGTTCTGAGCACTGATAAAAACTCCCCCGCCTTCACTAAATTTCTCGAGAATAGCATTTCCAAGGCACTTCTTGACATTGTAAGCACAAGGCCCAAGAAGGTGATCTTGATCAGTATGACCATGGATCCTATAATGGGATAAATTGAGCATAGGAGTGCCAATTGTCAGTCCAAAATGTTAGTGTAAAGCATTAATGACATGACAGTTTGATAAACAATTGCACATGCACATAAATAAATGTGAATGAATGCATGAACAAACACATAAGTTGTAAACACAACAAGGAATTAAAAAACTGAGGAAATAACTACCAATTAATAAGGCTTTGTATTGGTAACACCACATAGGTAAGAATAACACAGGTGGTATCTCTCCTTCCTTCTTGGGAGGGATCTTTTATTTCCAAGCTCATACTCTCTCTTTTTCTTAGATGCAAGTGATCACATGGATGAATAAATTGAGATCTCAAATGGTGAGTGTTATCACTAAAATTTCGTTCGCAAATGGTTACAGGAATCCAACATCTCCAAACAGTTATTAAGTTCACGCATGGACCAAAATTACCAAAAAATCATTTCCAAAAGGTCCAAAACTATACAACTAGTTATAAAATCAGGATGCGCTATGACTATACAGGGAGCGCGCACACATGCGCCATCAAGAAATGTAGGAAAAGCGCACATGTGCATGATGCGCGACTGTAGACGCTGAAAGCCACGCACACATGAGAACGACACATTTATGATGTTGGTCGGCCTCCCACCCACTTCTAGTTCAACTTCCAAGTCAATTTGATATCCAAATCTCGACTGAATCCAGCTGGGTGGTTGGTCAAAGACCTAAAGGTTCCCTAAACAGCCCCTTGTTCACACTAAAAGTTGGTTGCATAATACCTCAAAGTTGTGCTATAAAAAGAGGCCATGGGTGAACTACATCTTCAAAGAATTCATTTGTAAGGTTATGTTGCTGCTATTCTCTTGGGGAATCCTCTTTTCTCATCAAGAGCATACTAGCACCATTCCATTTGAGTTATTCACATCACCCTTTGAGTGGATTAGATTGGGATTCTTTCACCATTTCTTTCAAGTTTTCAACTTGTAGGAAGAGCTCAATCTTGGGGGTCCAAGAGCCCTCCCTTGGAGGAAGAAGGGACCCAAAGTCCCCTTTTCTCTTCGGTGTTTTATTTTCACTAATACAATCCTTTCCATTGGTGACATGAGTCTTGTTTGTTCCTTGTTCTTATGTTCTTATGCACTATAGTTTAATTGTTTTTATCATTCCTAGTTTAATTCTTAGCTTAGTCTTTTATGCTCTATTCTTCTAACCCTTTCCTTTACTGCTATCTTGCTTAGCTAACCCAACTAAGCTTGTAAGCACCTCTGTTTTTCTCATTCAGGTGACAAAAGAGGCGCAACAGATTAGCGACTCCACTAGGGAGAGGTGTCAATTTCCTGCCCCATTTGGGTTATTTTAGCTCTTCTTTTTTGTTTATTTAACCTACAGGTACCATAACCGGCCTAAGCTGACCTACAGGAAGCCAAATTCAAAGCTGAGTTGAAGGAATTTCATCTGAAATTTTCTTCACGGCCGTGTGACAACTGTGCGCGGGTTTATCGGCCCACAGTCGCGCATCGTGCACACATGTGCCAAAATCACTGTATTACTCAGCACCTTCTACGCACCTACACCCATCAACCTCTTCTAGTTCATGCATTGGCACTCAAAGTGCCTCTGTCTAGTCTGAGACCCACGCACCTGTGTAGAAAAATACACATTGTAATCTTTTTATGATCTGTGGAGGGCCCATAGCCTTCTGAAAGTTAATTCCATGCATGTTGTAATCTTCACTACACTTACATTCCCTCTCCATATAAAGGTATTATCCAAAACACATAGGCACTTAGGGGTAAAATCATAACTTTTCCTCCTTTTTTTCGTTTTTCCACATGGATGGCTTGCTTTGACTGAAGTTAAGTTGGAATCATTTCACATCACATGCAAAACTTGCATTGGGACCAGAAATTGGATAACAATCGTTGAGTATGTTGTTCTCTCGCGCTTCAAAGCGATCTTGAGAATCAGAAAGAGGTTGTGGGACAATTTCGTCTCCCTTAAATAGACAAAATATTTAGGAGAGGACAACAGCCCCCTCAAGACTCCTCTTAGTTTATTTTTTAAACACATCTTAAGATTGTAATGGGCCCATACATGCTCACATGATACAAAGATAAGATAGTGTTGAAATTTTCTTTCTTAGATTAAATCACTAGGGGAGTTTAAAGGTTTTGTAATGGGCCCATACATGCTCACATATTGACAATCTAGGATAGTTTCAAAGCTTTCTTAGATTAAATCACATTTAGGGAGTTAAAGGAATAGTAAAGGACCCACATGTCCACATGCTAGTTTCCTAGGGATTTTAAAATTCCGCAAGATTGTACCAATGACATTTAGTTAATTAGGTAATCAAAGACTTGTAAGGACCAAGCAAAGTCCACATATAGAAAGGTGACACCTAAATTATTAAAACTTGGCACACTTTCACTTGTTCACAAACAAGATCACCAATCACTCACATAGTTTTATCTATAAGTTGTGGAGGTCAAAGTAAGTTTCCTCCAATGGGATTCTGAAACACCCCACCCCTTTTCTTGACAAAACTATCCACTCCCATTTAATTTCAACGAGGTTGGTTCACACCCCCAATCTCCCACACAAACACATCTAAAATTTTCTAAAAAACTCACTAAGTTTTCCTCCACAGAAGGTGCCAAAAGAATTTTTTAGTCTAGGTAGGATCTCGGGGATAGGCATCCAAATAACTCCCCATTATCTGGTTCTCACATTTTCAAAACAATAGAAGTTGTCAAATAGGGAACTTTAAATCCTCCAAGTAAAGTGTTCCTAACACCATAAGGCAGGGAGATACCCATGAAGGGTTGAAGGATGAGGTTTGGTTGTTCTGTCTGTCCCCCCTTGCGGCACCCACCACTTAGACAGGATCCAGCCTGTGACCCATTTCTTAGGCCAAAAATCTAAATGCCGCACTTTGACCAAGGTACCTAGTGACCAAATTTTAGGACATCTACATAGGTGGAAATTGTGGGCTACAATTGCACCTTGATCAGATTTTGTGTGGCTACTGGGAAATATCGCCTGTTCTTTCGGGATATACCCCCTCTACCCCTCATTATAGCTGATTTCTTCATCCTTCACTAGTTTCTCTTCCTGTGGCTTCAGACCCCACTGTCGAGTGCTATTGGAAGGTCCAATGCTATTTGAGAAGAAGGAAGTTACGTCTTTTAGGACATGAGCATTTGTTTTCTTTGTTCTCCCACGTGGACAAAATTCACCTATCCACATATATATGCTTCTTTATCAAAACACTTTATGTATGATGCCCTTCTGATTACATCTGATTTGGAAATATATTGTGAAGGTCCAAGAAATTGCAGCAATGACTCTTGTTTACTTATTGCTCTCACCACCATTCACACACATTCACTCAGCTAGTTGGACAACATAGAGGACCCACAGAACCCCCGTCGTTCCAGACACTTGCTAAATCTCCCCTCTATTCTAGGAGGAGTTACTAGTCTTGCCAACTCATCGGCTCCCCCTTCTCACACCCTTGTGAGTGCCACTGTCTTAGGATCAACATTTCTTGGTTCCACCTTACTTGGATCCACTTCCCAAGGTAAACCATCCACTCACTCTCCTTTACATGGACGCGGGAGGCCAACTTCTTCTCAAGGAGGAAGTACAAACCCACCTATCCCCCTCCAAGGGTCAGGTAATCAGACCACTCACACTATGGCCAGAATTAATCCTCTACCACCACCCCATATGCCATATTTGGCTTCCCTCAATATCCTGGATCTGACTAAACTCACTAATGATCCTATATTGCACAACCCCACATGGCCTGCAATGCCTACCAATCTCCCTTCAGACATCCCCAAGTTTGAAGGAAAAGCAGGAGACGATCCCGCCAACCATATCATGACCTGTCACCTATGGTGTTCTTCAAACAACATCATGGACGATTCCGTCCGATTGAGGTTATTTCAACGCATGCTCACTGGCCCATCAACCAAGTGGTATGTAAAATAAAAATATGGGTCCCACACGACCTTTGAATCCTTGGCCAAAGCATTTTTGACCTTCTTTCAACTACCCATTCATCATGGCAATGGCCTTGAACTACTCTCAGACTTCAAACAAACCTCTGCCATGCACATTGCTGACCACATTCACGAATGGCGTTGACAATGTAGTCTCTGCAAAGCTGAAGCTACTCCACAACAATGTCTCAATTGGTTCCTCAAATCACTTGTTTCCCTCCTTGCCAAAGATGTAGCCACCACCTTCCCCCAGTTTGAAGAAGAAGCCATCAACAAAGCTCAACAATTCGAACTCATTTATTCACAATCAGGATACTTATATATGATACTACCTGATGCCCCGAGACCTGTTCCATTCGGCTAGGACAAACCTGGGATGTCTCACTCCGCAGATGGATTGATTGGTACCACAACACACCACAATACNATCCTGTTGTTCCCCCTCAGTCATTGGGGGCACCCCCACCGGTACCATGCTGTATCCAGTCTCTCAATACAGTACGGTTCCACCCCCAACCCCTGGATATAACCCTAGAAGTAGTGGAAGTACCTCTACTTCCTATATTCCATATGGATCCTATCCACATGGAAATCCATATTTTCCATTTCCTAGTCCTCCCCAGCCGGTTAATCCTCCATCGGGACAACCACATGCCGTCATCAACTTTGTTCATCCATTTCCCATTCAACAGGTTCATACATTTGAACAGTTGAATATGACCAATTCAACTCATAAAAAGAAAGGAAGAAACCGAAACAATGACAATCTAGGACCAGGCGGGAATGACCCCCACAACCATCCCATTGGGGGAAACCAATACCAAGACCCCCAAGGGGGCACCAATAACAATATACCATGACAAGGGAAGAACAACAATATTCAAACTAACTTCCCTTGCACTATATTTGGTATGGACATTATACTCATCATTTCCCCCAAATTCCCGATCTCCAACGGATGAGGGAATCCATGAACTCACAGGGCCCTCCGACACCATCTGCCCCTCAGCAGGCCCCACAACAGTATTTGCAACCACTACCTCCAACTGTTTTTCAAAACCCCATTCCATACCAAGGTGTGATGAACACCCAACAAGTGATCAACCCTACCCCACCACAAATGGGGCAATATCCAAAACCGGGCGTCACTCAACCCGATAATTCGTTTGATCGCAGTGTCCTCCTCACCAATGAAGAAATTCTTCTGCAAACCTGCAACCGTCAATATGGTATGCCTCCCGACTCTACCCCAACCACCTCAGAAACACTACCAGCTACTATAGGACAACCATTGATGATTCCACGTCCTAACGCTCCTAACGCAGAACCCATTCCTCGCATACCACATATGCCTTTACGATGAAATGTACATAACCCTCATGCTAGGGCTGCTCATAATTATAGTATGGTTGATGACTTAGCCTAGTCTCCCACAACCATGTCTGTGTTGGAGGTCCTCCAAACCTGTCCATCACAGCGAAAATCCTTTCTTTCTACCTTGGGGGTAGTCGACACAGTTGACATACAGCTGATCACATTTGATTCAGATAACGGAGAATCACGTGTTCCTGCCCAAGTAGCCTTCCAGATACCAATTAAGATCTGGAACACCACAATTTATCGGTGTATCATTGATGAAGGTGCATCCACCTGCATCATGTCTAAACACGTATGGCAGAAAATTGGCTCCCCTGAGCTAGTACCCTCTACCATCACCCTTCGAGCTTACGACGGTCGACCAACATCTTCTGCAAGGCTTTGTCAAAATGTCCCCATAGAACTTGGGGGAAAAACCATCCTCATTGACATTGAATTTATCGATGCCTAGCTTGATTACAATATCTTGTTCGGACACAAATACATGTATGCTATGAAGGCAATCACCTTTTCTGTGTTTCGTACGATGATGTTCTCCCATAATGGGAATATCATCACCATCGACCAACTTACACATTACGAGCCTAACCATTCCACCAACATCGATAACATCCTCCCCCTTGTTTTTATCAGCTCGATTGATTTTCCAGTTGCCAACATTGGCCCTGAATTATTCCAAGACCCATCCATGTTGGGCACTTATCAGGGAGCACCACCGTTCCTAAACCCATCTTTTTCATCACAAGTGTGTGTAGTTTCCTCTAAAGGAACAGACATCGGAGACAAGACTCCTATCACTGATTCCCCTCCCCATATCAAAGTTCCACCAGTGGAAGAAATACTACCTCAGGAGTTCCCTGAGAATTCCATCGCACCACTTATCACAGATCTGTCCCCCCTCCAGGGGAAAATCCCGGTATGGTATCTACATCCACCCAAGATGGTTCCTCAATGCTCCCTCCCTCCTTAGTCAGAGGCAATCCCTATGCAGATTCCAATACTTATTCCTACCACACCACCCTCACCCCCAATCACTAGCACCATCGTTGTGGTTGGGGGCAGATGGAAGAAGAAAGAGCCCATTGTTGCACTACCTCCCCGAGTTCAACTCCCTTGCGCCTTATGTGAAAGAAAATGACACCCCACTCACAAATGTCCTTCTCTTCCCGAGCTACGTAGTTTTATCCAGCTTCCTCAAGAACACCTTTTGCTTACCACTCCACCAAGGACATCCCACACTACTACGGAGTCATCAACCACACACAAACAACATATATGAACCAATTTTGCATGTGACATATGCGCATAATATGGGAATTACACTCATCATTGCCCATCTATCCCATACATCCACCACACATTAGCCACGAAACGCCACACATATCTTCCCGAGCTTCCTCTTACACTCCATACCAATGCTCCCGTGAATGTAATTCATCATATTTCTTCATCAGTCCTCGAGCAAATGGGAGGTCCATGTCTTCCCACCAAATTAACTCTCGATCGCCCATAGTGTCAGTGAAACTGGGATGGCATTATGGACCCACCGTCCATATCTAATCCCTTTTCCCCACTTTCATTTTTTGGTACAGGAGCCCATAAGCTTCATTTTCCAAACAATCTTCGGTCAATTACACAGACATTTTCCTCGGGTTATCATTTTCCCTTTTCCCTGGCGGAGCATCTTTCCATGACACACTCATGTATGCCTGCTCATGTTCAAAGTGATCAAATAACTGTTATATGTCCTTTATTTTCAGATATTGTTCACATCGGGTATTTGGTTTTCATGTGTGCAGGTACTAGGTCATCACACACCAACGCATCCCCTTTAGGTATATGATCGACACTGGCATGTAATCATTCCCTCTGAATCTCAATTGCATCTCCAGTCATAGCCTCCGACATTTTCCTGTAAGATCATCATATCCGGCTCTACAGTACTATCACCTCCGCTTCATTTTGGTACTGTCACCCGGTAGCACTGTCCCCCACATGAGTTGTCCCATTCATAGTCCCCCTTGGCACTTTGACACTCATGCTGCTTTCACCCCCTAGGGATGGGAGTCTCGATAGTCTTACGCATTTCTGAGAATCAACCACATACTCATTCTCCTCATTTTGCTAGCTTTCCCAATGGACTCCCAGGTTATCTCTTCAAGGTTCTGTTTTGACCGCACCTCCGTAGTATCATTAACCATCCATTTCATCCACAATTAGTTTTCCCATCTGCAAATTTCCCTCCATTTCATTTACCTCATATAGAAACCCACCCATGGGGCCCCCACCCTCCACCAGTTATCCATGCAACTTGCACCCTAACCGACCCAACCATATTTCATTGGGGCACCCATTTCTGTCTTTGTACACTCATCTCAAATTATTCTTTATTCATTTGGTAATTGTAAAAATCCTTTGTTTCCAGCGTTTACATAGATTTTTGTCGTCACCCTTGGTGACCTTCTTTCCCTGGAAAAGCAACCCATGTTTCCCTTGGTTGGGGCATTTTTTTAACCTCCTACCCTTGCTGACATTATCCATAAACCTTGAGTATCTTACAAGTCCACAAACCTTTTTGATCTCTGCATTTGTCCATTTTTTCACACCTCTAGCATAATTTACCCTCATCTAGACATCCCCTTGCCACTAGATTCAGTTTCACGGTTGCTGCCACTTTACACCGCTCCCCAACCAAGGGAAGTCTTGTGTCTCACTACTCCTCGAATTTGTCCATGTTCCTCATCAGTTCCTGATTTTGTCCAAGTAGATTCTGTGAAGCCCTTCGCTTCACGAAGTCACATCTCCCTTTCTATCGACATCAACACAGTTTCTAGAAGGGAGACCGTATCTTGACTCTCATTACCTTTACAATGAGGAGAATCAGACGACATAGGGAAAACCACCATTGTTCTCTACTGTCATTGACCCCCTTAACATTCGACTTCAACACTATCTCATGTTACGGTGGGTCTTACTTTGCGACTATTGCAATTGTTTTATCTTAGCTGGAGACCTCTGAAATTTGATAGACTATCAATGTCATTTATCGACACTTCCCACAGGTGTCCTTACTTCCTTTTTCAAAGCTTGTTCACCATCAGAATTGTCCTTTGTTATTATCAAATCGCCCCGGAGGGCGCTGCAGTGATCTACGTCCACAACAAATTCAGTCACTATATTTTGAGTTACATGACACGAGCATGGGGCATGCCCGCCTCGTTTGTACACAGTTTTATTTTTTCCACACCTTGAGAAAAACTTGGGTCTTACAAGTACCCCTCTCCTTCCAATGGATCACTCTTGATAATCCCTCTCAACACTCTTTCTTACAAAGGTACTATCAGTAGAAGAAACATTGATGAATTTCAGCTATACGTATGCTCCTAACCTCATCCATCAAGGGGCATCTGTTATCACTGAAATTTCGTCCGCAAATGGTTACAGGAATCTAGCATCTCCAAACAGCTATTAATTTCACCCATGGACCAAAATTACCAAAAAAACATTTCCAAAAGGTCCAAAACTATACAACCGGTTATAAAATCAGGATGCGCTATGACTATACAGGGAGCGTGCGCACATGCGCCATCAAGAAATGCAGGAAAAGCGCACATGCACACGATGCACGACTGTGGACGCTGAAATTCGCGCACACATGAGAACGACACATTTATGATGTTGGTCGGCCTCCCACCCACTTCTGGTTCAACTTCCAAGTTGATTTGACATCCAAATCTCGGCTGAATCCGGCTGGGTGGATGGTCAAAGACCTAAAGGTGCCCTAAACAACCCCTTGTTCACACTAAAAGATGGTTGCATAATACCTCAAAGTTGTGCTATAAAAAGAGGCCATGGGTGCACTACATCTTCAAGGAATTCATTTGTAAGGTTATGTTGCTGCTATTCTCTTGGGGAATCCTCTTTTCTCATCAAGAGCATACTAGCACCATTCCATTTGAGCTATTCACATCACCCTTTGAGTGGATTAACTTGAGATTCTTTCACCATTTCTTTCAAGTTTTCAAGTTGTAAGAAGAGCTCAATCTTAGGGGTCCAAGAGCCCTCCCTTGGAGGAAGAAGGGACCCAAAGTCTCCCTTTCTTTTCGGTGTTTTCTTTTCACTAATACAATCATTTCCATTGATGACATGAGTCTTGTTTGTTCCTTGTTCTTATGTCCTTATGCACTATAGTTTAATTGTTTTTATCATTCCTAGTTTAATTCTTAGCTTAGTCTTTTATGCTCTATTCTTCTAACCCTTTCCTTTACTGCTGTCTTGCTTAGCTAACCCAACTAAGCTTGTAAGCACCTCTGTTTTGCTCATTCAGGTGACAAAAGAGGCGCAACAGTGAGACACTCAATCCTAGTGATAGCTCAAGCTATGAATGAACGTGTGAAGTTTGATATGGGAAATTAATGCTCTACATCAAATTCTCCAACATAACTCTATGCTATCTCTATGTTGTACAATGCATGTCCTGAACTGTGCTTAAATAGCCTTATTTCCAGCTTGATTTTATCTTTCTTCACATATGAATGATGATGCTCATAAGCAATAGTTTATTATCAAGGTTAGGGTGAATTAAAATTTCCAAGTTGGCTATGAGATCAAATATATGAATGGTGAGACATTGTTGTAGGTCGACACTTTGAATGCATCTTCTCTACCTGAAATTTTTTGTTGTCGTGTAAACAACGTGAATCTTCATCTAGCTGGTCACACTAGCAATTTGTCTGTGGATTTTTTTTATGTTGTGTCATGTGGATTATGATGATGGCACAAATTATTTGTTTGAAAGTCACACTGATCACTAAACTTCCTAAATTTATTTGATGTTTTCTGAGTGAGCTTTGCTGACACTTGTGTATATGCATTTTTGATGTATAAACTGATGGCTTTTCCGTTGATCGCCTGTATTGCTTGGTGAGCACGTTTTTGGTGATAATATATTCCCCTTGATGTGTGAGTTTAGGAGCACTGGTATAACTGAAATACATCATTTTTTATTTTATGGTGTGCACTATTGCTGGTATGAAGAGAGAGAGAGAGAGAGAGAGAGAGAGGGATCGGTCGTGGAAAGAAGAAGAACAGTCCATTGGAGGCCAGGAAGGAGAACACTTGTACTCTACCTTACTGCTAAAAAAATAATTTTGTACAAACAAGGCAGACATGCCCATGATTGTATTTGAAAATATAAGTAAGTGTGGCAATAACAAACATGAATCTTAGAATGATGTAGTAACTACTAACTTGCTGAAGTAGATATTTGCAGCGCCCTCGTGGGTGTCATTAATGGAAAATAAGGGTTCAAAGATGAGAATGGTATCTGGCACCTAGAATGAACCACTGTGATGTGTGTTCATGACACACAAAAAGGTTTGGAATGCATAAGCAAGTTCATAGGTCTTCCACTGATATGGAAACTTGTAACTGTTGCGAAGTAAGACCCACCTTGATATGAAGGTGTGTTGATGTCAAATATCAAGGAGGTCAACGAAAGCATAGAGAAATGATGACTCTCTCTGTCTTGTCTGAGATTCATCATTTATATGGGAATGAGAACCAAGATATTTAATTAATCCTTGAAACTGATGTTGAGGTTGAAAAGAATAGAGTCGCGACTGCAAGGGGCAAAGGGCTCCTTGAAATCTATTGATGTGAAAGGAATCATATACTGACTTGGGTGTATGGTCAATGTTTTTTAAAGGTAAATGAGATGGATGGGAAATGAGACTCAATACTTCTTTTGGTTGGGTAAAAAACGAAGACTAGGAGTGGCAGAAGTCGAATATACAATGAGACAAAAAGTGGGCTAAAGTCAAGGGGACAATCAGATTAGGTATTATCGAATTGTAACTGAAAGTGACAAGTTTGCATATATGGGTAACAACTTGGGGATCATTGACAAAGGGTATTTTGGATACTCAAGGTTTGGCCAATAAAACAATTTTGTATAGGCAAAGTGGGTTTTTATGTATGCCCCAACCAAAGGCAATAAGGGTTGCCGCCGGGTAAAAAATTGGTGCCATCGGTTATGATGGCCTATGCTTCTTTACCTGCTGAAAAAGAAAGAGGCACTTTATACAATCCAAAAAATAAATGAAATATCTTGGGTTGAATGTGCATGCATGAAAACAAGTGCCCTAGTGAACAAATGGCTTGGCTGTGTGAGGGCACAAGTACTGTAGCAGAGAATGAAGGGAGGGGGCCCCATGGGTGGGTTTCTATGTGAGGTGATTGAATGGAAGATTGAACTATAGATGGTCAAATGATATTGGAGGAGATGGGGGGAAATGAAAGTGCATAGGTGCATTCAATAGAATCAATCCAAGCCATACAAAAATAAAGAGTCCATAGGTGAAATAGGCGAACGAGATGATGTGGAGAAACATGAGGTGTATTCTCGAATATGCAAACTATGGTGGACTCCTTGTATCTATGAAATAAAAAAAACATGAGTGTCATAATGCCCCAGGGTACAAAAATGTATGAGACAACTCATGTGGGTAAGGGAAGAAACTACTAGTAAGATCAACACCTGAATGCATAGGGATATGGGTGAAGGTTTTGTATTATTGGGTGTGGAAAACCTACAGGAAAATGCTAGAGGGTGATACTCGTATATGCACTTGTTTTTAGAGGGAGTTCCTATATGTCATTTTGAATAGTATACCTAAAAGGACCATGGGATGGCCATATGGTATGTGCTGATGAGGTTGTTGATGAGTACCTACATCCAAAAATCAAAATTCCTGAAGTGAAAAACATCTAATAATAAAAAACACATTGCGGAAAGTTGAAAAAATGTATAATAAGAAAGCGTACATGTTCGTGGAGCATTGGTGGAAACATGGTCCATCAATGAAATGTTGGGTGCCCCTTTTAAGGAGGCCAAGGAACCGTGAGTTCCCAGAAGGATCACTCCTTGAAGGAGGTTAGGGAACCATGGGTTCCCAGAGAAGGCACTCCCTAAAGGAGGTTAGGGAACCATGGGTTCTCAAAAAGGGAACTCCTTGAAGGAGGCCAAGGAACCATGGGTTCCCGAAAAAGGAACTCCTTGAAGGAGGTCAGGGAACCATGGGTTCTCGGAAAAGGCACTCCCTGAGGGAGGCTAGGGAACCATGGGTTCCCGTAAAATGCACACCCTAAAGGATGATAGGGAACCATGGGTTCCCAAAAAAATCACTCCCTAAAGGAGGCCAAGGAACCATGGGTTCTCGAAAAAGGCACTCCCTGAAGGAGGCCAAGGAACCATGGGTTCTTGGAAAAGACACTGCTTGAAGGAGGCCATGGAACCATGGGTTCCTGGAAAATGCACTTCCTAAAGGAGGTTGGGGAACCATGGGTTCCTGGAAAAGGAACTCCTTGAAGGAGGCCAGGGAACGATGGGTTCCCAAAAAAAGGCACTCCCTAAAGGAGGCCAAGGAACGATGAGTTCCAAGAAAAGCACTTTGTGAAGGAATCCATGTTTCCCTTATGGTGGGTAACTAAAATGATCGAGGTTGATGGGGCCTTGCCACAAGAAGTAATGAAACTATCTTGGTGGATCATTCTAATTAGGCCATATGGCTTGTAATCACATAATGTTTGGGGGAACAAGACACACCATGGTGCTAGAATGGTCCCCACAAATGGTATACGGTGGGTTGTCGTTGTATCGAGAGTTAGATCTTATGGGACCAAGGTGGAAAATGGTACTTCACCTTGTATTATGATATGAGGACTGGGGGAAGAGTTCTTTCCAAATACCTAAGATAATAGACCAAAGGTATAAAAATATGAAGTTTAAGGTTGACATCCACAAAAGAGGATATGAAATTGAGTATCAAATCCACTAGGTTATGTAATATCCATGAGGGTTGGGGAGAGGCGGGTGTTGGGATGTTAAACTGTTTGGAAACATTTCATGTATGGGTATGATCTTGCTAAGGGAGATAACATATGAGGGTGTGGTAATTGTGTTGTAAGGACATGTTGATGCGGAACTGGAAAGTTTCAGAAACCAACAACTCGACCTCTCGTGAGGGTGTGGTAATTGAGTTGTAAGGACCTATTGATGTCGGAACTAGAAAGTTTCGGAAACCAACAACTCAACCTCCCGCAGGGCTAGGCGGGATGAGACATGATTATCACCTTGGGTTTAGATCCCCAACAAAAAAACACATTAGACCCTAGGCTAAGTCTCCTATAACCCAAAGCCCAATCATGAATTATTTTTTCCTTATATTTTTCAATATTAAGTTTTTATGCATTTTATATTTATGATTTTTATGCTTTTCTAACTTTAAGGAATAACAAGAAAGTTAAAAGTAAATTAATAATATTGTTATTGTTTTATTTATTTAATAAAAGTGTTTTAAAGACAATGAAATAAACAAAACATAATCAGCAATGAATATCATTATTTATTGTTCTGTTTACTTCTTTAACTTTTAAGTTTGCTTAAATTGTTTTTAATAATATTTTGTATTATATTTAAGCACTAACTTAATTTGTTAATCTTTTAACACTTTATTATATAAAAAAGTAGATAGGTATTCGAGGTACCCTTTAGGGTATATAGAAAAATCTCCATAACAGTCAATTAAAGCTATTAAAACACCTCAAGCTACAACACTAGCTCTGGCTTCCAAAAGAGCTGTCAACGCTCATCCACAACCAACCCAAAGGCTTCTCAAAATGAATTAGATGTAACTAATCCATTTCGAAGTGGCAAGGCAATAGGGTACCCTTTAGGCTATATCAAATTCACCCTATCATTATATGTTTAAAGTTCCTTCAAGCCCCCATCCAACTACCATCCATTAAGACCACAAACCCTTCTTTGAAAGCAACCTCAAGTTACTTCCAATCTATTATATATAACTAACTTAATTTGTTAATCTTTTAACATTTTATTTTATATATATATATATATAATAAAGTATTAAAAGATTAACAAATTAAGTTAGTGCTTAAATATAATACAAAATATTATTAAAGACAATTTAAGCAAACTTAAAAGTTAAAGAAGTAAACAAAACAATAAATAATAAATAATGATATTCATTGTTAATTATGTTTTGCTTATTTCATTGTCTTTAAAATATTTTTATTAAATAAATAAAACAATAACAAATAAATAAAGATGATAATTAAAGAAAATAATATTATTCAAGGTAATATCCTCTTTGAATGAGGTCATATTATTCAAGGTAATATCCACTTATAATAAAATTCCTTCACGGTCCAATATGTAATTTACAACATGCCACACTTCAAGAAACTTACCATGAATGTAAGTGCGAAAATGCCAAAATATAACACCTTCTTTGTGTGAGTGAAACGTAGATTCTCACACCATTCGCCTTTGATATTAGAGCTGAAGTATCCAATCCATTCATCAATTGTCATAGCAATATCCCTTTTTCCTTATAACATGGCATGGAGATAATGCCAAAATGGTAATCATCAAAACGAAACGTGGTATAACTTTATGAAAAGTGAGTAATGAGATATAAATGAGAATGGTTGGGTATAGCCTTAATGAGAAGTAAATATATAATAATATATGTATTTTTGAAGACTTGGTAAGATATGAGTCATAATATGAAGTGGCTTGGAACAATTTTATGTCATAAATAAAAAGAGCAGGGTATACGAAAATCTTTGAAAAATAAGTATTACGATATGGGATGATGGCATAGTCATAGTTATAGGTAATCTTCAACATTTATTCACTCTTTTTTCATAAAAAGTCTTTTTTCATAAAAAGGTTATGAAGAAAAGATAAGGTAGAGTGATTTATGATGGTTCAAAAATAATAGTGTCAATGTACGAAATAGGACTGAGTGATGTGGGAAGTGAGAAAAGGGTCATGCTTAACAATAAGTCGAGTGCCATGATGATTTTTCCAAGAACATTGTGCCAACTTGAATGAGAGTGGGTGAAACTTTACAAAAGCATTTTGATTTAAGGGGGAGCCTGACAACGCTTTGACGACTAAGTACTTATTGACCAAAAATGTAGTCAACAGGACCTTACAAGCAGTCAATAAGAGAACCTAGATAGAGGTTATCACTAAAACCTGTGAAACAAGTAGTGGCCTCCTAGAATTTGTCATCCTTTGAGAATAATGTAGTTGGTAGGTCATGATTTCTTTTGGGATTGGGGGGAGAAGCATACATGGATGACCCCAAGGATGGATGAATCCGCCTAGCCTCCAAGACAAAGTGGTGAGGAGGTGTTTCTAGAGCCACGGGCTCACCTTTAATGGGATTTGATGTTGCAAAACTAGTAGTAGTGGACACATAATGTATGGACTCAACGTGAGTAACATGAGGTGAGATTCTATTCTAAGAATCCTGTGGTGGGAATCAGAGTAGGAGAGTTGATCAATGGTGATGATGCATCCCTTGTGTGGGAATATCATGACTCAAAAGAGTGAAGACACCACAACGTTCATGGTGCAGATGAAATCACGACCCATGTGAATATTGTAATACACTAGACCGTTCATGATAGAAACATTGATCAAAACCCTCTTACCTCCAACTCAATGGGGGGGATAAAATCTACCATCAAAGGCTCTAAACTCAGTCATTGATGGAACAAGAGTAGGAGAGACTAGTTGTTTCCAAGTCAAGGAGGACATAATACACGAGGAGGCCCCATCATCTATAATATATCGATAGACCGTAAAATATTTAACGATGACCTATATTTTAAACGGGGTAGAATATGGTATTCGTTCTTGGATGAGTTGGTCCCAATCAAAGGTGATGCTCTGTGATGGGTGTGGGCATACATTTCCATTTTCCTTACAAGGATAAGGTCTAGTGAAAATTGTGACACTAGATGTGGAATATGTGTCCCCAAGTCTACCTAACTGGGTCTTAGTTGTGAGGTAGATTGGGTGGGTGATGGGGTTACCCATTTGAGGTGTAACAACTGATATTGAGGTGCATGTACACTCACCTGATGGATTAATGGATTCATGTTGGGAAAGGGGGGACTTCGAGGTAGTCAAATTGGTACCACTAAGTTTACTGTGTCGTGAGCACTCTAAACAAACTGCTTGAACTAGCTTTGGAGTGAGGTCGAGAAATTAATGGGTTGGGTGTCCATAGAGCTCACAAAAGGGGCAAGGGTGATTAGTCCATGTATGGGTGGTACATTTATGATTGGTTTGATTGTGGATTTGGTGGGCACTGTGAGTACCCCAATTATTACAAGCATTCTTCCAATGCCATGGGCTCTTATAGTGTGAGGTCCTCTTCTTACTCCTTGTGAGAGGTGCACAACCAATATGAATTGGAGAAGAGGCCCATTTTTTTCCAAATTGGGAAAAAGAAGAAGGGGTTATATATGGTAGGTTTTGTGGTCCTTCCATGTTTTGTGATGGTCTATATCCGATTCATGAGGAGGATGGGCTACCAGGTGGGGTGTGGTGATTATAAATGCCATGAAGTGTGGAATCAAACAAGGCAAAACCAATAACCATTGAACTAACTGGTGAGTGAGGAGGTGGTACCAGGGATGTGGTAAAACCAGGAATACCTCCCAACACTGGGGGAGGCCTTGGAAGCATCTGGAACATCAAATATTTATGGGATCCCATATGATTCCAGACTAGCAATTGAGTGTGTGATTGTGGTAAATATAAGAGAAATAAGTAACAAGTGCTTTTGTAAAAATGAATATGGCCTACTTTAACCCAAAATTAACAGTCGCATATGTTTTCAAAAATAAATGAACATAACACACATGTATATATAGAAACTGTAAAGTAAAATGTTGGTTTATGTAGGTTGGGGTTTTCTCCACGTGGGGGATGATAAACAAAAATGCATGTGTCCTATAGACGTATTATCCTTCCTCTCAAATGTCATTGGGAATTCCAAGAGAGATCGATGGTGGGGTGTCAAGACATTGACCGAGAACTAGTGAAGGTATGGAAAATCATTTATAATGAGGGTTAAAGGGTGCATATCTTGAAAGAACTGGCGATATTTTCCAATATCCACACAAAATATTATTTAGGTAAAGTTGCAGCCCACAACTACCACCTCTGTAGATAATTCTAGTTTTTTGCCACTAAGTTACCTCGTTCAAGTGCAGTAGGGGACTATTAACCTAAGAAATCATCCTCAGGTCAGGTAACCTCACAAGATATGGGTGGCTCAAGAAGGCATGCACAGAACAACCGAACCTCAATACTCACCCCTTCATGAGTATCTCCCTTCCTTATGGCATAAGAACACTTGAATTGGAGGATTTCAAGTACCCTAACGAGTCAACCACTAAGTTTTCAAAGAATGATAAAGTGATAATGAGAGGTTGTTTGTATACCTACCCCCGAAATCCTAACTTAGACTAAAATATTATTTTGTGCCCCTCCTGTGGAGGATTTTAGTGAGTTCTTAGGTTTGTGTTTTAAAAAGTTTGTTGAGATTGGGGTTAGGAACCAACCTCATTGCTTAAGGGTGTGAAACATGTTCTAGAACATGTAAATCCCTTCTGATTCTCTAAGATCACTTATGGGTGTAGGGAGAAGAGCATACAAAGACTCAAATGAACTTATGAACACTTGTGGAAGTTTGAAAGTTGGTGTGTGCAAGAAGTGTATGTGAACAAAAAATAAGTGTTTGTAATTGCAACATGTGGACATCATGGGGTCCTTTACTATCTATTGCAAACAAAAAATTTGTACAATCCTTGTGAAATTGGAAAACTAATCCCTAGGTTGTAAAATATGTGGACATGTGGGGTCCTTACAAATCCTTTAAACTTCCTAAGTGTTTGCTTGCAAAAATGAAAATATCCTAGATTGCATGATGATGTGGACATTTGG
>SNQJ01S0040309.1:92440-131499 GCA_010110895.2 Picea sitchensis
TTTTTTTTTTTTTTTTTATGTTGGAGAGGATTATCAACCCATGTGGGCTACAACACTCATTAAAAATCCGATGTTAGTGTTATCTTAAGCACTCTTAATATCCTTTCCTTAGAAAAAATTATTTAACTGTGCACTTATGGCAAGGGCCATTGATACATGTGATCTCTACTGTGAATCCCTTTCAACCTGTGTTTAGATTTAAACACTACTACAATTTTTGTCATTCTAAGAGGACAATTTTCTCCAATAAAATTATTGTTATGAATATATGAAAAGAGATTTTGATAAATTTCAAGACAATAATTTTTGTTGAGTTTCCTTATGATAAAATTTAAACAAATGAAATATCAATTTAAATTTTAAGTAGCCTGCAACTGAAATTCAATAATATACAACATAATTAAAACAATTTATCAATATATAATTCAAGGAAATAATATAAAAAAATACCTCAAAATATATTTGAATTAGTCCTATGTAGCTGAGTTGTCCCCTTGCCTTGTATGTTCTCCAAAATTACCCAAATTGAATGTTTATCCTCCCAGCCACTAGGAACAGCTTCGTCGGCTCCCTAGCTCCAGGAAAACCTTGGGTGGTTTCCAAGCCCTATGTGCCCAAAGTCCCAGAACCACAACACCAGTATGTCTAGATCCCAATTCATGTCAAAATTACCCCTAGTCTCAAAACACAATCCTCTCATATTTAGTTTCTCCTACTCTCAAAACCAAAATACCTTATTCCCAATGCTCCGAACCCCTGAACCTCCCAAATCCTCTCCCCCTTATCCCTCCTTCCATTTCCTTCCTTTGAAAATATTCCCCCTATCATCAAATTCTTGACCTCCTTCACATATCTTTGACAACCTATCCTAAGTGAATAAAAATCATTTAATCCAATCCAAGCATAATCCATTCAATTTTAACATGCAACCATTTCATACATACAACATAAATATATACATAAATCAATTCAATCAATTTAATACTCACATTAAAATCTAAGTAAATTAATTAGAGTAACAATAAAATTGAACCTCATTAAATTAATTAACCTAATAAACCACATTAACTATAATCAAATCAATTATATCAATAAATATACTAAGACATAATACACACATGACAAAAAATATTACTTCTTATCTTAATACATCATAATACTACTAGGGTTCACATGCAAGTTATGTATGCATAGTTGGTGCATACATAGCTCATGCGTGTACTAATGATAACAATCATCACACCTAATACAAATGTATTGTATGCTCACAACCAAATTTATAGTGCAACAAATCTCATAAGGAATTAATCAATCATGTAATCCAATCATACTAGGAAAAATTCATCAGTCACAACAATAGAATATAAATGAAACATTTTTTCTAAATTATCGTAATTGATTTAATCATTTAATACAAAAGAACAAGGAATAAGAAAGGCACTATGGTTGCATGATTAAAACCTAAAAACACTCTCAACTACTCTGAACACCCTTACTCCCTAACCTACTTCCATCTTCCAAATCATTTCCCTCCTCTAATGGACCATACTGTAGCGTCAACTATATTTACCTAACTCTAGATAGAACCTGTAAACGGAAGTGTCAACTACCTTGACCAATCTTTCCCAACGGAAAACTCGAATTCATCATCACAGATATAAGTAAGCGCGACTTAACACTATTCTCCCACGACTGCAGGTTTCGAAGGATAAATGGTGGGAAACACCTTCACCCCTCTTCATAGAACTAGGGTGAACACCCTATCATGGACCATACTATGGTACTGTGTTCTTGGAGCTTTGTCATCAAATATCCAGTTTCAGGTAGTCGTGCCACCTGAAAAACCTGCACTTTCCCAATATCATAGCAATGTATTTGAACCAATATAAAATAACATAAGGATGTTTTCTATCATACCATTTCTCATTCAATGTCCACGACATCAGCCACTTAATATCACACTTCTTTGACTATCACATAGCCCATTCAATCTATAGGTTAGTTTACAACATGTACTCATTCATAACCATTTACTATTGTCATATGATTGCATTTTAAAACATATCATTAAGCCTAGTATCCATGTACCAAGATCCTTCAATTACAACTTCCATGCTAGAAGTAAATCACATAACATCCATCATTAATAACATAACAATAATTATTTATAGTATTTACATAAACGTAAGTCCACGTGTCTATAATTTGAAGTGTCAATCTTTAATAGTGTTCCACGGATAATTAGCAAATGAAAATACAGTTAAGTCATAAGTAAATTCAGTTTCCTATGTTGAAATGGGGCATTGCACTTACTGATATGAAATGGATATGAACCAAGAATACATAAGACTCAGTACCTGCAAGACAACATGACAATTAGCTAAGGTCATGCAAGTTATGTAAATCAATGCAAATGTAAGTTGAATAAGACAAACATAAATATGAGAGAAAAGTTAAAAAGTAATTAAATGATAAGAAAATGAATAGGAGAGAAGGATAAGGAATGAGAAGTGAAGAGACATGGTTATTGGCCTTCCCTTACCCCCTAGCTCTCCCTATTTCTTCATTCACTCTCATTCTCAAATGGTATTTTGGACAAGAGGGAGAGGAATAACATTGTACCAGAGATTTCCGAAAGGAGAATACTGAGCACCATTTGAAACTGGTTTTTCCCATTTGGGTTCTAAGGTAAAATAATTGTGTCCATTATGTCATTGATTATTGTGTTTATCATTCTCGATTTAATTTTTATCGGTGCATGGTTCCCAGTTAAATCCCATTATTTTTCCATGGTGTGGAATATGGGAAATTACAAACTACGAAATGCATCTGTAGTTGTTCTACCAACTGTAATGAGAAATTGAAAATTATATTTCTTCTAAATGTGTTCAAAAACTAATTTTCTATTAACAATTGGTGAAATACAATAACTATGATTTTTTGATTGTCAATTCTACCCAAGTTGTGAGATGGATGTGATCATCTAGTTGTTAGAAAAAAATGCCAAAAATGTTTTTTCTCTCTCTATGGGCATGTTTAGTTGGTTGATGGTCATTCCTTCTATTTTTGGGTGTTTCATGAAAGCATTATTTGTTGTACAACATACCCACGTATGGGTTTTGTTGTTTAATGCTCCAATGATTTGGTATTGTTGTCCACAATTCCCCCACGCCGGGTATTGCTTCCTAATAGATCCCACAACTTGGTAATGCAGTTTAATTTCCCTCACATCTTCAATAAGAAGTCTAACATCCCCCACATCCAAACCCTAGAGACCAGATGGAATAACACATCATTTTTCTTTCTTGTCACTTATACGTGTGAAACCTAGCATGTGAAGAAACCAAAAACTTGTCTTCTTTGTTGTTTAACACTTCTACGTGTGAACCCTAGCAATCTGAGGGAACCCACACATTATTCTTTGCTAGGTACAACGATATTTTCTAACCCTACCTTTTGGAGCATACCCAAAACAATTTCCTTTTTGTCTAAATACTCCCACGCATGAACCCTATCTCTAGGCATCCAGAGAACATGTGTTTGTTGTCCAAGTATTCCACTTTTCCTCCCTTGGTCAGTTACATTCTCATGCTCTCAACCTAGTACCAAGGTGTTGTGAGGAATCTTACTTTGCATTCATGGAATTTCAAATTCATCCTTGGGTTCGTACATTTTTCTTGCTCTAATCCCCACTTGTAAAGTTCTAAACATTGTTCTAGGAATCCTCAAAAAAATGATGGTACATATCCTCTACATGCCACAGACCTCACTGTTGAATGGGACGTTAAATCCTACGTGAGCTAATTTAGTAACACCTCTACACAAAAAGTTTGGTCATGGGCCTAATTGACATGGGTTGAATGTGACATCCATTAAGAGACATGTAAGAATGGAAATCAATACATGTGCGCTTGAGTGAGTTGGTGACCGAGTTGTTGCTCGATATCTCTCCTTCATAAAAATAAATAGTTTTAATTATTGCATGGGTTATTGGCTGCCTAGTTGGTTTGTAGATAAAATAATTGTTTATTATGACTCTTGGTTTTCTCATTAAATGGTTGATATCAAAGGATAGAGAATGTCTCTCAATGGGTAATTAGGTTATCTTGGTGTAGGATACTAGTGCCTCTTCATATGATATCATTATTCATTTTACAAACCAAAAGAATGAGTGAGTTAAGAAATTTTGAAGTCAGAGAGTAGTTGCACTAAGAATTGTATTGAGCCTTGAAGCCAAAACTCAGAGACCTGAGTGGCATAGTGAATCGTAGGCTATGCTAAGTCTTAGTGATAGAGTGTTGCAAATCTTTGATTTTGTTGGCCTGATTGTTACTACCATAGCTAGCTATTTGAGATGTGTAGACTACATTGAGAGAAGACATTTATCATCAAGAGAAGAAGAAAGGTCCTTGTGAAAGGCAGAGGACAAATGCATGGTAGCATCCAAAAGATAGAAAACTCTATTCCAAAACTCAGAGATAGAGTTGAGATAGAGATAATAACATGAATTATGCAAATGATTTGTGTTAGTGAAGCAAGTGGGCTATAAGTCCCTCATTTACAGATAAGATGGTATCATATTAGTTGTATCATTTATTGTGACAGTTCTAGAACTTTGAAGAGACCATTGTAGACCTCAACATGGGTAAAGCAAGCAGAGAGAAGTTGGAATATTTAAGGGACAACAATGTCAATCTTTGAGAAGATAACAAGAGCTTGAAAGAGCAGGTTCATATGTTCATCAAGAGGATGGAAAATATGAAGAAGCACATGTATACCTCTACCAAATTGTTGCCATTTCTCAAGAAGAAGTATGAATAACGTCAGGAAACCCTCATAGTGGTCATGATAGACTGGGACAAGCACCAAGCACAACTTGTACACCTTGATGAGAAGGTCATTCAATTGGATAGATAGAAATAAGACAGTGTCACTCAGATGTTGGCACAGCTGCAACAAGAGTTGGCAGAGAAAGAGGAGGCCTTGGAGAATTTCCAAGCAACTATTTAGGAGAACCAGAAAGCAAGGCCACAATCCCTTTCTAGTGCCTCAACCAACACCATGACTGAGACCATTTTGGTAATATCACCACCCATATGCATTCCTCAAGAGAAACTTGGGGAATTTTAGAAGCATACCAGAGGAATTGGTTCTAATCTCTTCAGGAAAATGGGTTGTGATGGACAAGATCAGAGATGTATGCATCTCTAGTCCAAGTGACAAAACTTGTCCAAGGAGAGATAGCGTCACAAGAGAGAAGGAAAAAAAAGAAGAAGGAAAATAGGTTCATGCCGAGAGAAACCAAAATCCAATTCTTTTTTTCCAGTATTGCATCTAAAGAACCCTATCTTGGAGTTGTGTCGAAGAATGGTGAGGTCAATGACCTTAGAGGAGCTCTTGAGAACTCCATGGTGTGCATGCACTTGAGAGTTGTTTCCATTCCAGGAAGAAACTGATCCTAGCTAAAGAAGTCGGCCACACTTTCTTTCATAACACTTCTATGTGATGGCAACACGTTGGGATCACACTGAATAAGAATACCATCATTATACTTGGATTCAATACTACCAAGATGGATTGTCTCCAAGATAGAGAGGGAGATGGGAATGGATATTGAGTCCAGAGTTCGGATCTAGAGATTGCTCAAAGATGAGAATCCATGAGAAGTTTGATGCATTGCAGGAACAAGCGAGCCAAGGACAAGAGCTAGTAGCTAGAGCCATGAGCCAGAGCTAGAGCCAAATTTAGAGTTGTAGCTAGGGTCACGTGTCAGAGCCACATTCCAAAGAAGCAAACAACACTGATCCAAATTGGTTTCTTGGATATTTTTGAGACCAAAAATCCTCTCAATGGGGAGGTGTGATCCGAAATGGATCTGAACCAATAATGGATAAGAATTAGCACCTGCAAGACAACTTGAAAATTATCTAAGGTCATGCAATTTATGTAAAAAACTGCAAATGTAAGTTGAATAAGACAAATGGAAATATGAGAGAAAAGTTAAAAAGTAATTAAATGATCAGAAAATGAATAAGAGAGAAGGCTAAGGAATGGGAAGTGAAGAGCCATGGTTGTTGGCCTTCCCTTACCCCCTAGGTCTCCCTATTTATTCACTCACTATCATTCTCAAATGGTATTTTTGCCAAGGAGGAGAGGAATAACATTGTACTGGATATTGTCGAAAGGAGAATATTGAGCACCATTTGAAAATGATTTTTCCCATTTGGGTTATAGGGTAAAATAATTGTGTCCATTATGTGATTGATTATTGTGTCTATCATTATATATTTAATTTGTATGGGTGCATGGTTCTTATTTAAATCCCATTCTTTGTCCATGGTGTGGAATATGGAAAATTATACATTACGAGTTGCATCTACAATTGTTCTACCAGGTGTAATGAGAAATTGAAAATTACATTTCAGCTAACTGTGTTCAAAAATTGATTTTATATTAACTATAAGTCGTCGACCATCCATTCTAACCAAGTTATGAGATCAATGGATGTGATCATCTAGCTATTGGAAAAAATTCCCCAAAACAATTTT
Organism: Picea sitchensis; assembly: GCA_010110895.2. Lineage (NCBI taxonomy): Eukaryota > Viridiplantae > Streptophyta > Pinopsida > Pinales > Pinaceae > Picea > Picea sitchensis. Next base: position 98,989 of record SNQJ01S0040309.1, read on the forward strand.
TCTCTCTCTGGGCATTTTTAGCTAGTCAATGGTCATTCGTTCTATTGTTTGACGCTTCATAAAATCATTCTTTGTTGTACAACATACCCATGCTTGGGTTTTGTTGTTTAATCCTCTAATGATTTAGTATTGATGTCCACAACTCGCCCATGCCTAATATTGTTCTCTAATAGATCCCACGACTTGGTAACATAGTCTAATTTCCCTTAGGTCTTCAACAAGCAGTCTAATATTGCCCACATCCAAACCCTAGCGACCTGATGGCATGGCACATCATTTTTCTAGCTTGTCACTTCTTCTTGTGAACCCTATCATGTGGAGAGACCCAAAACTCATCTTTTGTGTTGTTTACACTTCTGCATGTGAACCCTAGAACTTGGGGAGAACCCACTCATCGTTCTTTGTTGGGTACAACGATATTCTCTAACCCTACCTTTTGGAGCATACCCAAAACATTGTCCTTTTGTCTAAACATTCCCATGCATGAACCCTATATCTAGGTCATCTAGAGAACATTTTTTTGGTGTCCGGATGTTCCTCCTTTCCTTGGTCAGTTACATTCTCACGCTCTCGACCTAGTACTTTGGGTAGACAATTGTACATGATACCAGAGGTAGCACCGCCTATCGATATTTCTTTAATCTCTACTAAATAATGAAGTAAGGTCATTTCACAAATCGAGAAGTTTGTTTTCTTTGTGATCCATGCTCACAGTAAGAAGAAGGTCTCCGCCAAATATGTGACTTCTACACAAAGTCTCTCTTTGCAGTAGAAGCAAGTGGATGGGATCATGGAAGAGTGCAAAGACATATTCTCCTCACCGACCAGGGTACCGACACACTGACAAGTCAATCATCCAATTTATCTAACCCCCGATGCATCGCTGCCTAATGGACCAGTATATCGTCGCTCGTTGATGGAAAATGACGAAATCAAGTGCTAGATCCAAGATTTGCTTCAAAATGGGAACATTCGACCCAACTCCTCCCCTTGTAGAAGCCCGATTGTGCTGGTGCATAAGAAAGATGGGACCTGACGGATCTGCATTGATTACAAAGCATTAAACAAAATCATAGTCAGGAACCGATACCCAATTCCCTGAATTGATGACCTTCCTAACCAACTCAAGGGGGAAAAGTTCTTCATCAAGATTGACCTAAAGTCTAGCTACCACCAGGTTCCCATCAAAACACCTGATGTATGGAAGACAACTTTCAAATCTAAATAAGGTCTCTTCGAATGGTTGGTCATGCTCTTTGGCTTAACAAATGCACCAACAACTTTCATGAGATTGATGGATGATGTATTGAGATCCTTCACCAACTCTTTTGTGGTGCTATATCTGGATGACATCCTCATCTTCAACAGAAATTGGGAGGAGAACATGCAACATATTCAGCTGGTTTTGAGCACTTTGCGACAACACAAGCTATATGCCAACTTGGAAAAATGCTCCTTTGGCATGAACATGGTTCAATACTTGGGCTACATTGTTGATGAGCATGGGGTACATGTGGATCCAGCTAAGATCCAAGTCATCTATGGCTGGCCAGCCCCGACCACACTAACTGAGCTTCGAAGATTCTCGGTACTTTCCAACTTATACCGAAGGTTTGTGTTGGGATTCTCCCATATTGCATGGGCCCTCAGACAAGTAACCAAGGGCGATGGAATGGAAAAGTTCGGATGGGGGTAGAAACAAAAAGAATTTGATGATCTAAAGCATCGCTTGTGCTCAACTCTAGTACTCTCCTTACCCGATATACAACAACCGTTTGAGATTGAGACTGATTCCTCTGACTATGTTGTAGGCGTAGTTCTCACTCAACACGGTCATCTAGTAGCATAACATTGTTAAGGTCCTAACCCGCACATAGGTAGATCAATGTATTTGGATGTAATAAAGGTCAATATTAATAAGACCTTTCAATAAAATAGAATAAGGTGGATGTAAGAAGACCTAATAGAAGCTTCCGCTTCTAGAAGGATCTTCTGGATGTAAGAATATTCCATTAGAAGCTTCCGCTTGAAGCGATCTTCCTCTAGATGCTTCTTTAGTATAAATAGGAGTCAGGGTATGAACCCTAGCTGGATATTATTGTAACAGCTGTTCTATTGGAGGTTGCCCTCGAAGAGGCCTCGGTATCATTGCTATTTGATCCAAAGTGCTATTTCGCTATCGTATATCATTTCTATGTATTGCGAAGATTATGCCAGATATTTTACTATCATTCTGTCATCTCTAGCATTTCGTTGCTCGTGATATTTTATATATCCGCATTCCGTAAGTGGTATCAGAGCACTTTCTTTGGTAGTAATTGTGGGTATTTTTTTCAGGTAGAGACGACTCCGCTTCTTTAAGCCACAAAGATCCGCTTACGCCGCATAAACCCGCCGGGTTGAGGAATTATACAATGCCAGAAATGGCGGTTCTGCCGCGACGCTTGTTACTACCCTTGTAACCCCGGTACCTCGGTGGTAGCGATCGCATAAACACTGGGTGGGTAAATTAACCACCTAGATTTCAATCCCTCTCAGATAAACCTATCGTCACGACCGCTTATAGTGTCGGTGAACAACACTCGAAGATACTTAGTAATTCGGGTAGTCTAGTACGGCTATGGCACGCATCTATCCTCCTTAGTTAGTGCCCGAGATATTGGGACGAAAGTAATACCGTTGGACCCTCAGACGATATCGTAGAGAGCTATAGCACGTGGCAGCCATTCGAGAACCTTGAATACCTAACCCAGGGAACATAAACAACAATATAAACAAATTAAACCGCAAGATCTATTGACTCGCATCAGTGTTCGAGTTGCTAAGTAAATAAAAACAGCGAGATCTATAAACACACATCTTTATTCAGACGAAAACAAAACCACACAAAAAAAAAAAAAAAAACTCATAACCATTATTTGAGACTTATTCCATTAGACTCATATCTTCACCCTCATCAAGATCCAATTAGGATTTTCTGGATGAAGGTGAATAAATGAATACAGACATAAATGATTTACAAAAAAAAAAACATTTTTCACCATTATTTGAGACCTATTCCATTAGATTCATCTCTTCTCCTTATCACTTTATCCATATCATTTTTCCGCAAAATCCGACCGCCACCCTTTTCTACCAATTCATGGCCCATACCTGTGACCAAGAACTAGAGTCTCACTTCAACACCCTCGCAACATGGTTTACTTGAGACCCAACAAGAAGTGTACCAACTCAAGGTTATTGCTCTCCGTGATGCCTTCCATGAATGTATCCGTCTGATAGTCGTACCAAGAATGGCGTATAAAAATGAACTTGAATCGCCGTTGTAGCACTCTCGACTAAACTCAAAATCCTCTCAATAAATGATGCACCTAAAAAGACTCAAGGAGAAACTTCTTCCCATTCCTTCTAACCACATCACTTTCAAAGGGACATACTTCTTCCTCATGTGGATGTAACTAAATTTGATGGCTTAGACCCCACTGTTGGGTCACACAAAATGGAACATTATTTTCTCTCTCTACAACATTACGCATGACTTCTACAACTCTCGTATGGTGTTCTCCATCTCGAACAAGAACGCCGGCAATGGTGGCAATGGAGAAAAACTTCCGTCGATGAGTATTAATGGATCCAATTTGTTGTTGAGCTTATGAACGCTTTGACACCGACACCAACCATTTGGGTCGCTTGACAAAATTGAAGCACCAGGCACAAGACTTCATAGTTGCATTTGAGTGCCTCGCTTTTCGAACATAGGGCATGACTGATGCCTTCTTTTCGAAAGGCTTTATCAAGGGCCTATGAGGAGGTTAGGCCCGTCCTCATGGCTCGACTCCCCATTTACTTGGTGTGAGAAGCAATAAAGCCAAAGAAGCACAACAAATTGTTTCCTCTCAAAACCGTAGTTTCTCCTTTTCCCTCGCCCTAATCCAGTAAACCCCACTACTCCTCCGCCCCTTTAAAAAATCCAAAAATTCGACCGCTGAAATGATGAATGATAACCAAAGGCCTATGTTATAATCATCGATGACAACATTTCCTGTACACAAAATGTATGAACAAAAGCTCTTTATGGCCATTCTCTCGGGAGGATATTCAAGAAGACGATGATGAGCCACTTCCTATACCCTTTAGTCACCGTGAACTTCAAATAAACCCTCCTTCCGGAATTCTCCCAGAACCCATCATTTCAATGTTTCACCGTGTTTCTCTGTCTCTAAAACTTCAAGCTAATCGGGTTATATCAAGCAATCGAAGTTGTCATCATCTTGGTTGATAGTGGCATCACCCAACTTTATTCATCACGACGCCAAGAAACCCACCTATATCCATGCTTAATAATTTCCAACCATGATTGCCAATGGTGGCTCTAAGGAATGGAGGGCGCTGTGAAAATTGGTGGTTCCCCAAATAGGGTGACTACAACTCAAACGTCCTATTATGTTTCATATTGACATGGGAGGTTGAGATATCAGGTCAGTGCCGAATGGCTCGTAACCTGGGTCCCATTCTCGATGGACTCTCAACTAAATCATGCAATTTGACCAAGGAAGCCACACATAAATTTCAAGGTATCACCGCGGTTCTCCTCGAATCATCACCATCGTGATGGAGAAATTGCTCAAAAAAGGTCATTCGGGTGTCATAGCCCAACCTACGCTATTCAGTTTCACAGAGACCCCACCAGTTTCCCAAGACCTCCAAGCCCTCTGACTAAACATCAAAGAGTCTTCCAGACTTCTGCTGACCTCCTTCCGCTGGTGTCCATGATCATTCCATCTCCTTGTCCCAGGAAGCCTTCCCAAATATCCATTCATATCGCCACCCCTTTGCCCAAAAGAATGAATTGAAAAAAATGGTCCAGAACTCCTATCACGGAGTCATCTGCCCTAGTACGAAGTCCTTACTCCTCCTATCGGCCATGGTACTAAAGAAAGAAGGTTCTTGGCTTAATGTGTCTGACTTCCGCACCCTCTCAATAAACTCAACATCAAAGACAAATTTCCCATCCCTGGCATTGATGACCTCCTGGAAGAACTCCGAGAGCCCAATCTTTCACCAAACTTGATCTTCGCTCATGCTATCACCAGATTCAGATGAAAGAGTCCCATTCTAAGACGCATCTTCGCATCATGAGGGCCACTACGAAGTTTTGGTCAAGTGCCCTTTGGGTTGTGTAACGCCTCTTCCACCTTTGGGAGCCTCATGAACCATGTCTTCCTACTCTTTCTTTCACTATTTTGTCCTAGTTTCTTTGATGATATCCTCATATATAGCAAGACATGGAAAGACCATTCATCAGATCGTTCTCGTACTTACTGGCCAAAGAAGAATTTATTTTCTCAAACAACACCCAAATGTTCTTTTGGTGCGCCCGAAGTTGAATACTTGGTCATCTCGTGGAAAGGAAGGCGCCGTAGGACCCGAAAGATTGAAGTTATGCAAGATTGACTACACCCTAAGACTCTCAAAAAGCTTGCATGATTTTTGGGCCTCATAGGGTATTAACAGTAAGTTCAAGAACTATGGAAAATTGGCAAAGACCTCTCACTTCCTTAAAAAGAACTCTTTCAATTGACCTTGAAATGCCTTCAAGCTAAAACTTTGAAGATGGCCATGTGCACACTCCGGTTCTCGTTTCCCCGACTTCACAAAGACATTTGTGTTGGAATGCTATCGACAAAAGGAAAGGCATTGGAGTTGTCCTTATGCAAGCTGTCAATTTTTGCCTTTACTTGTTAAACAACGTCTGAAAAAGAATTGGCAAACCTATTTATGAAAAAGAAATGTTGGCAATTTCGCATGCAGTTGAATTATGGCATCCCTATCTCTTTGGGGCAACATTTCTAAATTAAGACAAACCATCAAAGCCTCAAATACTGACAACGATTTCCTAGGAGCAACAAAATGGGTCACTAAGCCTTGGCGATTATGAGATCATTTACAAGAAGGGCACAAGGTGGCAGATGCACTATCCCGAAATATGAAGACGAATGGATCCCTTTTCTCTTTCCTTCATTGTACCGAATTGGCTACAAGATGTTTTCCAGGATTGGTTGCAAGACCCCAAAATCTCACATATAATTCAACAACTGAAGAACAAGGCACAGGCTCCCCAAGGTACTCTTGGCTTCGTGATGAGCTTCGACACAAAGGTCGCTGTATTTAGTTAAACAATCCAAGCTCAAATCCATGGTACTCTCTCGAGCTCATGCTTACCTACGTCGGGCACTCGTGGTTCACCAAAACATATGACGAAAGTTAAACGCCTTTTTCCTGGATGGTGGCGAAACAGACATCCAGTTTGTGGCTGAATGTAGAGGTATGCCAACGCAACAAGGGAAATACCAAATTCTCTAGGCACACTCCAACCGCCTCCAATTCCCCGATATTTGAAGGATATATCTATGGATTTTATTACAAGCTTACCCAAATTAGGGAATAAATCAAAGGATACGTGGTGGTGGATCGACTTTCCAAGTACATGTCTATTTGTGTTCTCCACCATGCATTTGTCGCAGATCCATCGTGGCCCAAATTTTCATGGATCATGTCTTCTAAGCTACGGGTACAAACTCTATTGTTTTTGACGAGACCAACTTTCACAATTTTGGCAAGAACTGCTTTGCCACAAGGTACAATTGCATCTCAAAATACCTTATCATCCCCGCATTGTGATGGTCAAACGGAAGTTGTCACCGCGTTTGGAAACCTATCCGAGGTGCTTTGCACGGACAAACAACACCAAAGGCTCAATGGTTACCCTCACCAATGGTGGTACAACATCACATACCATACAACCACTCACATGACTCCTTTGAAGCAGTATATGGATAAAATCCACTTTCATTTCTCTCATATTTTCCAGCTGTCTGTAAGGTCCAGGCAGTTTACCAAAGACTTACAGTTCGAGAGGACATCGTTTTTACCCTTAAAGAGAACTTGGTCATGGCCTGCAATGTAATGAAGCAACAAGCGATCAAGGTCGCCTGAACGCCAATTTGTAGAAGGGAATCAAGTGTTCTCGCTGCGGTCGCAACCATATAAGCAAACTTCCTCAAGGCCGAAAGCAGCTATGTCGTGGGTTAGCCCCCAAATTTTATGGCCTCTACACGCTTCCTCTAAAGCATGTGGGACAAGTCGCGATATCGCTATTTCGCCAATCATTATAAGCTACATTCTCTTTTTCATGTTTCCTACTTGAAGAAGGTGATTGAACCAGGTGCCAATCCCCAAACCAACCTTCCGTAGTTAGTCAAGAAGGATCCATTTGGCTACAACCGTATGTAGCTTTGGGACCGTGAGGAGCTGTCATCAAGATCATAGAACCATCAAGGAAGTGCTCAGACAAAGGGAAAGATATGATCCCCAAAGAGATAGCTACTTGGGAACCAACCAACACTCAAGCAAAATAGCTTCGACATCTCAAGCCTTTGAGGACATTTTAAAGGGGCGACATGTTAGGGTCCTAACCCCGCACATAGGTAGATCAATGTATTGACGTAAGAAGGTCAATATTAATAAGACCTTTCAATAAAATAGAATATGGTAGATGTAAGACATTCCATAGCTTCCCGCTTCTAGAAGGCCGATCTTCCTCTAGATGCTTCTTTTAGCATAAATAGGAGTCGAGGGTATGAGAACCCTAGCTTGATTATTATTGTAACAGTAGCCGCTGCTCGATTGAGGTTGCCCCAAGAGGCCCGGTGAACATTGCTATCCTGATCTGAAAGTGTTATTTCAAGGTTATTTCTCAGGCTATTTCGTATATCATTACTGTGTATTGTGAAGATTATGCTGGATATTTTACTGTTATTCTGTCATTTCTAGCATTTCATTTCTGTTCTGCATATTTTATATATCTGGTATCTTGCAAACATAGTGAGACACTCTCAGACATTGTCTGGAAATACCCCACCTATGACAAATAAATGTATTGCATTGTGAAAGCATCTCGTCAATGGAAACATGGGAAGTTGCAGAACGACCACCATCAAAATTGGTCCACATACCTGTAATACCCTTGTTTCCCCCAACTTGTAATTAATCATTAATTATGATCACCATGCTATGGCATGTGAACAATGTAAATGTATTGTTGTTTAGATTGAAAATAACTCACTGTGGGGGTGAAGCCTTGAAGTAGTGTTCATGATATCACTAGAGGAAAGAGTGAGGAGACTGTAGAGAGGGTTCATTATGTCAAAATGACCCCAAATTCTCTTTGTTGAAAGAATAAGCCTCATCCTGATCCCAAGGAAAAATTAGTTAATGAGAAAAGGGTTGGTGGTTGAACAATAAACTACCCCAATGAATGGAAGCATGGAGGGTTTGGATGAGGAGATAGAAAATTGTCAGCCCAAAGTACCATAGAGTGTAGTTTCCTATAGGCCCAGATCGACCCAAGTTCCTTCTGACAAAAGGAAGAGGACAGGTCCAGAATCTTCCTGGAAAGGAAAAAGGCGTGGAAGACTACACACGAAAGCAGACAAGAAGGAGACCATGCCCACATGGGGGTGTGGGACTTGGATATGCAAAGAGAAAAGAGGAGAATGCGCAAGGCTCTAGGGTTCTGAAGAAGAACTGAAGGATTAAGTTGTTCTGGTTAAAGGAGAGAACAATAGAAAGGATCTCTGAGAATTTGCAGAAAAAATGACCTGAGTAGAAGGTCGTGAGCTTGATGCTGAGGGATCATCTGATAAATCTCGCATAGTCTGTGACAGAGAAAGGATCTCTAAGAAATTGCAAAAGTTCCCTAATGATATCATGGCTTGGCATGGGGGTGGCCAGAGCACTAAGAATGAATTTCTCTAAGCCTACGGTTGGGTGGAAAGGCGAACACCCACAATCAGTTCGCCGATGATCGACTGTAATAGATAAGTATTTCATATACCATGTGTACTAGAATTGAAATGAGTGGTTGGATGTCCGTGTCTATGACTAAAATTTGCATTGCATGATTAATATTAGTAATGCTTATTGTTCTTCTATGAACCCCTGCATTTGAATGGTTTTTGTTTTCCTTTGCTTAGAAGCAGGATAAATATTAAACATGGGTCTCTAAATGAAATTAGGAATAAGATTATGATTTATGTGCTGGTTGGAAAATCCTTAAGGGAATTTTCCCAAGGATTGATTTTGTAATGTAAGAGTCAGGGCAGACTTCTCTATAATGCTTTAGTCCTGTCGATCCCTTGAATTTACCTTTACATGTTAGTAAATTCAATATATGTGGATGGATAGTGCCTCCTTCAAACCATTTGTCTGTGTGACTGAGGGCTCATGCTCACGACCCTAACCAAATCACGGATAAGAGTTGAGCATGTAGCCCCGAAACTTGTCAGGGAATCCATATGACCAGGGCCTTGGAACCCTTCGCTAGGTCTGAAAGGAGCTAAGCTATCTTGACTTTGGGACTATGGGATGTTATAACTTTACAACATGCAAAACCAACCGAGGGTAACCTACTTGTACGGTTACTAGAGAGGTTGACTGAAATCTGGCGGTTTCCTTAATTGTGACCGTGGGATCTGTCCCATTTTTAAAATTAGATCAATTTCTCATCCGCGAAGTAACGTGAACCGTAGATTTGAGGATATTCAGGATCTCCCTTGACCGTTGGATTGACATCGTGGTCATTCGGCGTTGATCAACTCCAGGAGTAAAAAGGAAACTAAACAACCAAACCCCTGAACGTCGAAGTCGTGAAGAAACAAGGACCATCGATCTGAGGATGCTTCAATATCTCTCTTGACCATTGGATCTAGACCGTGGTCAGTCCAATGCTGACCACTCCGGGAGTAAAAAGGAAACTAAACAACCAAACCCTCGAACGCCGAAGTCGGAAAGCAACAAGGACCGTCGATCCGAGGATTCTTCAAGATCTCTCTTGACCATTAGATCTAGACCGTGGTTAGTCCGATGCTGACCACTTCGAGAGTAAAAAGGAAACTAAACAACCAAACCCCAAACGTCGAAGTTGCAAAGAAACAGAGGCCATATATCTATGGATCTACGTGGACCTATCTTGACAGTGGGATAAAAGTGTATTGGGAGGTTGCTGGCGAGAGTTTGGACTTTAGATCTTCGGGCGATTTCACAGGTAGGATAGGATGGAGGCTCCTGGAGGCTTTCAGTCCAGAGTGCCATGGCACACTGATGTCACCTAGGATGACATGGACCCATGTTTTACATGCCATGTGTCACCTTTATTCGTGCTTTATAAAGACCTTATATGCCAATTGGAACGTGACACATGTCACCCATTGATAGGGCCATGTGTCATCTCTATCCTTTGTCGTGTGTCAACCCCTTGTCACATGCTCGTTTGGCCTAATAGCTGGTGGAATATCTGAGCACCGAAATTTCAGGACTTCAGGAAACTTGGGATGCTAGAACGTTGGGGTTAACCGGCCAAAGGACCGAACCTACTTGTCCCCGCCTCTACATTTAACGTTCCACCATGTGTAAGTGTGGACCCTTCGAGAGTCTTGGGTTTCGGAACTCCAAAGGTTTGGAGTGGTATATTGGACAAGTCGAAAGGGTCGAAGGCCCGTATTTACTTTCTTGCTCCTGCAAGCTATAAGAATAATTTAAATATAATTAATTGACTAAGTGGGACCATCTCCATAGCTTTGACATTCGGGAGTTTTGGGGTATATTTATAAGAGCATGAGGAGGAACTTTCTTCAAAGTCTGGAGACTTAGGTGCTTATCGAAATTAATACTCCTAAGTACTCCTCTGAAGTCTTTAGTTATATTATAATATAATTCAATAGAATTATATTATAATATGATTAATGAAAGAACAAATTGGCAATGTTTAATTAAATTAATAGGCCTATAAGAGGTAGACAATCGTCAACCTCGGGTTGGGAAAGTCTTTGTATGCTATGTTGAGGTGGCATGCCAGATGATAGGGAGTCACGTGGATGCCACATGTCGACGAGAGACCCTAGTTGGTAAAGACCTAAAGAACTTTGAAGGGCCATAACTTTCGATCTAGATCTCAGATCTGGACAAACTTACAGTCGTTGGAAATCTCTTGATGAGCAGAAGATGATGGAGGTCTTGGGAAGAGAATTTGAGATGGTTGAGAAAAAGCGAAAAAAAATTATACCCCATCCCTTAAAAGGATACCTAAGTGGTTGGGTGTGTGACAATATCTATATCAGTTCCATCTCAACATTAAGTATAATAAGGGAGCACAAATCGTGTCGTTGACTACCTCAATCACCCTCTTGTTGTTGCACTCACCACAGTGCTCCATTCATGTGGGCATGAGGCATCTGAGTGGCCCCAACTTTATCAACGTGACCTTGTCTTTTCCACCACCTATCAATTCTTGGGTACAAGCGCGAATGTCGCCGATTTTCACATCCAGGATGGACTATTATGCCATCTTGGCCAGCTCTATGTTCCCACAAGCGAGCATGCAAAACTGATTTGGGAGGCTCACTACAATCAAATGGCATGGCATTTTGGCGTGGAGAAAATTGTGTTTGTTCTACAAAAACATTTTTATTGGCCAAAACTTTGACAAGACGTCAACAAGTATATCAAATCTTGCACTACCTGTGCCATTGCCAAGCCAACCATCAAGAAACAAGGCTTATACACCCCTCTTCCTAATCCCGAGAGGTCTTGGGAATCCATCTCGATGGATTACATGTCTAGCCTTTCGTCCACCGAGCACGACAATGATTGTGTATTTGTGATGGTTGATCAATTTTCGAAGATGGCCATTATCACAACCTGCAAGAAGAGCATCACAACGACATATACTGCCAAGATCTTCTTCGAACGAGTGTGGGTCCATTTTGGGATACCACAGACCATCACCTCATATCGGGACAACAAGTTCCTCAACAAATTTTGGTCGAGTCTCTGGTCATTGTTGGAAACCAGGATCAATAAATCCATTTCTTTCCACCCCCAAACTAATGGCCAGACAAAGATCTTCAATCAGATGATTATGCGCATCCTGCGCATGTATAACTCTAAGAATCCACGTACATGGGATGAGAGTCTTCCCTATGCTCAACACATCTACAACATGGTTCTCCATAGCTCCACTGACCATAGCCCATTTCAAATGGGGTTGGGATTCCAACCCTTGGGTCTCATTGATGTTGCACTACCTCTTGCAACCACACATGAATAATTTTCCCATGTTCAGTATGAGGCCGACAAAGCCACCAGATTCATTGAGCGAATTCAACACATCTGCCAACAGGTCCATGAGATTTTGCAGAAATCCAATTCTAAGTACAAGAAATGCCATGATCAGCACCGGGTACTGCACCAGTTTCAGGTGGGAGACAAGGTCTAGTTACATTTGTTGAAAGAGCGCCTTACAAGGCCCCATCGGAAGCTCCGCCCACTTCGATATGTGCCTTACACTATCACCAAGGTTGTGGGTAGAAATGATTTTGAGCTCAACACTCCACCCTTCCTTGGCTTGCAGTCAGTGTCCAATCTGGACCTCCTTTGGCCATATTTTCCACTATTATTGGACACCTCGTAGATCACAGAACAATTGACATCAAAAAATCTCAACCCTGACTACATGGAACATGCATTCACTGATCAGATAGTGGACACACAGGTCAAGGGCACTCTCCAGCAGAGGATCCAACTTTACCGAGTTGTCAAGGCAGGGCAACTCCTATACCAAGGCAAGTGGCTCACCCGGGGTCAAATTCAACATGAGTTTCCTCACCTGATGGGGGAACTCAATGCAATGGAGACCATTGCTTCTTAAGGGGGGATGACTGATCTAGTTGGATATTGGTGGTCACCCACCTATTCCAAATGGCTCATTTGGACAATTTTTAGTTCAACACGTTTCTCTGTAATGATGACATTTCTTTGTAATTGTGGGTTCTGCACTTCCCAGGTTGTCCTGAAGCCCTACACAACATCTGAGTGGATATTGGTGGCCTCCCACCTATTCCAACTGGCTTATTTTGGAAGTTTTCATATCAATACATCTTTTTGTACTTACAAGGCCATTTTGGGGCCCTAAACAGTGTTTTTTTGGCTTGCCACAGTCAAACTGTAGAGAGAATGAAATTTTGATAACAAAATGTGTATTTCTCGAAAACCCCTTTCCAATGGGCTATTACACGTCTAAAATAAAGGTTGTATGCAAAAGTTACGACCCCGAGAAGTTGAGGTACCAACTTACCCATTGAGGCCCACATAACTTTTGGCATTTCATCTCCTACGGTTAGGTTTTTGGATGTCTAGGGTTTTGGAATTCATGAGTGATGTTAAAAAGGCTTCTGGAGCCTCATTGTAATCATTCTGCTCAGACGAATGTGCGTAGCAGCCACATCTCTTCTCAGAGATAACTACCACCATTCAAGCAAGATGTTTCAGTTATGCAATTTTATAGTTTAAGCCTATTTTCTTTATTCAATAGAAGTTATTGTTCAATGGATATTTGTTGTTGTTCTCTGTATCTATGTGTTATGGTATTCAATCTATTATTCATTTCGTTCCGCTCATAAATCCGGATCTTAAATATAAGATCATTAATTCTGCAAAGGATCCATGTTAGTGAAGCGAGTGGGATATAAGTCCCTTTTTATCACCTACTCTTATGAATAAGCTTGTGGCAAGCAAGAGTGGTAGGATGTTGTAGCAAAAAAATATAATTCTTTGATGAAATATCATACTTGGAATTTGATACGTCTTTCACCAATGAAGAATATTATTGGATATAAATGGGTCTACAAAATCAAGTTCTCTTTAGATGGTAGTATTGAGGAACATAAAGCATAGTCAATGGTTTAAATATTTTCTTAGAAAAAAGGTGTTCACTACACTAAAACTTTGCTTCTATTACCAAGATGGACACCATTCAAATTATGTATTCACTTGCTTCTAGTTTCCATAGAAAGGTTCACCATATGGATGTGAAGTGTACCTTTTCGCTTGACAATCTTCATGTGTAGATTTATATGCAACAACCCCCAAGATCTATTGACATTGTTACCTCTTCTTTTGTTTGCAAGTTGAAGAAATCTCTTTATGGGTTGAAATGTGCTCCTATGGTATGATATAAGAAGAGTGATTGATTGTTAGTTGCTAGTGGTTTTAGTTAATACCAATGAGATCTTAACCTTTATATGATTCGACATGTCAATGGTGATGTTCTTATACTTATCATGTATGCAATGATTTTATTCGTACGACAATAGTGTTTTAACATGATCCTTGGTATGAAGAAGAAACTTATAAGTTGTTTTGATATTGACTTAAGCTTTCATTAATATTTTCTTGATAACAAAGTTCTACAAATTGATGATGGTGTTTCCCTTTCACAACCTATGTGTGCTCTAAATTAGTGAATTAGTTCCATATATAGAAAATTGCAAATCTTCCCCTACCTCTTTTGAATATGCAGTCAACTACTCGTTGTACCTCTTTGAATTGATTCTACTTTGCAATGACAACTTCTGGGAAGCCTCATATATTTGATTATCACCATTGTTATTGCTCTTCTTTCTAGATACATGCAAGATCAAGGGGAAAATTATTGAAATGCAACAAAGTTTATTATTAGATATGTCAAGGATACACATCAACTTGGGGTTTATTACTTTTATGGGGGTGAGGTTGCATTAGTTGGATACATCCACTGAAATTGGGTTAGATGATCAAATATCTACTTCATACTTTGTCTCGTGTGTTTGATTTCTTGGTCAAGTAAGAAGTAGTCTATGTTGCTCTATCTACCACAAACATCAACTATAGAGGTGTTGTCATTGTTGACTAGGAGGTCAGTATGGTTTAGGTATTAATGAATAAGCTTGGACTTCAAGGTGAGAAAACAACTTTACTCTAGTGTGATAATCAAAGTGTTATTCAACTTACTCACAATTCAATGTACCATGCCAAAAATTGATTGACGATCAAATAGGTCATCTTGAATATTACAAGACTAAAGACTATATTAATCTTGAGTATTATGACACATTTGTAAATTTGTTAAATTTAAACCTGCAATATAGGACACTTTTGTAAATTTGTTAAATTTCATATCTGATTAGGATGAGAAAATTTTCCATTAAGGAAAGATAATTGGTTATGTCCCCCTTTCCTTTTATGCCCCCAAATCAAGCTTGGGTAATGTAATCTTAACTTATCAACAAGGTCACCTACTCTGCCAAAATAGTCCAAATCAAGCTTGGGTAATGTAATCTTAACTTATCAACAAGGTCACCTACTCTGCCCAAAATAGTCCAAATCAAGCTTGGGTAATGTAATCTTAACTTATCAACAAGGTCACCTACTCTGCCAAAATAGTTGGCATCCTATTAGTCCACATCAACAAGGTCACCTACTCTGCCCAAAATAGTCCAAATCAAGCTTGGGTAATGTAATCTTAACTTATCAACAAGGTCACCTACTCTGCCAAACTGCCAAAATAGTTGACATCCTATTAGTCCACATCAACAAGGTCACCTACTCTGCCCAAAATAGTCCAAATCAAGTTTGGGTAATGTAATCTTAACTTATCAACAAGGTCACCTACTCTGCCAAAATAGTTGGCATCCTATTAGTCCACATTACAATACGAGTTAAAATGGAGGATAGCACATCAACAAGGTCACCTACTCTGCCCAAAATAGTCCAAATCAAGTTTGGGTAATGTAATCTTAACTTATCAACAAGGTCACCTACTCTGCCAAAATAGTTGGCATCCTATTAGTCCACATTACAATACGAGTTAAAATGGAGGATAGGAACCTGTGCGGTGCATTTTAACATGTTAACACAAACTTGAGGCGTGGACGGCAGGATTCGAACCTGCGCGGGCAAAGCCCACATGATTTCTAGTCATGCCCGATAACCACTCCGGCACGTCCACTGGAGTGGTCAAGTGGATGCAATTACTTTAATTACTGAAGTAAATAAAATAAAAGAAAATGAATGTGGTGTATGTCAGTATCTTAAATTCAGTGTTTATATAAGAGCGCCTGTAGCTCAGTGGATAGAGCGTCTGTTTCCTAAGCAGAAAGTCGTAGGTTCGACCCCTACCTGGCGCGTGTTATAGTTTTTTCAGCCCAGTTTTGTCTGCAAACCCAAGAACTATGCTTAGTATCTCATCTTTTAACAGCAGAATGAATGGCGTTTTATTTTCTTGTATAATGAAAGTGGAGATTACTCATGATATTTTGAATTTTTTAAATAAATGAGAATTACAATGTTGATCTTAATTTATATTATTTTTTTTAAATAAATCTCAAATTATATCTGAATCTGAGATAATAGCTTTTACTTATATATTTGAAATCTGAATGTTGTTGATTATGACTTCAATTTAAAGAATAAATATTAGAAAATTGCATATTTTTAATGTTTGTGAAATTTGAATGTTGTTGATTATGATTTTAATTTAAAGAATAAATATTAGAAAATTGCATATTTTTAATGTTTGTGAAATTTGTTTTTGATTGGAGTTTGGGAAATGATATTGTTCAATTGATTGGGAATTGTTTTGACAACTTTAACATCAAGAAAATGGGAGCTTGAAACTAGTTTCTTATGTTCTTAAATATAGAATTTTAAATAAAAATTATATTAAATTAAAATGTAAATATTTTTATTTCATTATTACAAATACATAATTTATTACAAATATTTTCATTATATTTATTTAAAATATCACTATAAAACAAAAACTAAACTACATTAAATATTACTTACTTTATAGTTGTGGATATGAAAAACTTTTAATGCATGTATGTTTTCCTTCAAGCCCCACTATGGAAGTCCAATAAATCAATACCATATCCATGACAAGCATTTGCTCCACTTTGTTGTTGCTATCAACCAAGCGTATCATCCACATTTATTGTATTTTCATATTACAAGAGTAATATTATTTAATTTTTTTCAATCAAAACAAGAATAATGTTTTAAATTTACAAAGATGTTTGAAGTTTATATATGTAAAGTTTAATTTTAAAAAAATGTTAAAATTTTATATATGTATTTTCAATTTTGTTTTTCATTTGTGTTAAATATATTCATATAATTATTAGTACAAATTAAATTAGTAATTTCGATATTGTAGTTGTTCCAGTTAGAACAACTTTGTAATGCTCTATTGACCTTCAATTTTATTGAAATAAGATTTAAAATGTATCATTATCTCTATACATTTCAACTTTACATTTCCTACAAATTTGACTTCAATTTTATTGAAATAAGATTTAAAATGTATCATTATCTAGATAATAACTTTAAATTCCCTACAAATTTGGAAGAAACTTCAACTTTTGCAACAGAAAAATTAAATTGATAAATTTATAAATAATAAATCAAATATTTATTATAAATTGAAAAAATCAAATTCCTAAATTGTTTAAATTGCAAAAAATCTCAAAGAAATTGTATCTTGACTCATGTTAAATTCAGACTTTTATATATTTAAGCTAAAGTATCTACAAAGATAACACAAAAATCCCACCCAAAACTATTTAAACTCATTCACTCTTAATCATCCAAAACATGCATAATTACAATATATATAGCTTTACCTTTGTACTTATTGGCCAATAAAGTGGTAAACCTCTAGGCCTTTTCATTGATTGTTATGAAGATTTAGATTTTTTCAAAGTGGAACAAAACATTATGTTATGTTTTCTCAGATTTAGATTGATTCAAAGTTAGACGAAGTCTTTGTAAATGTTATCTCATTGTAAAGCTTTAATCACGTCAAATATATATAATTACATGGTACATATATCCACTCTATGTTTATCATAGAGATAGAGAAACATAGTTTTAAACATTCTACTTATTCCATACCAAAAGGGTTGTATGGCAGCTTAGTTTCTGGCAGGCTGTGATTGGAATGACTCTGGCAGGCTATGATTGGAATATATTGGAAAATGTAGTTGGTAAATGCTGGAAACAATATGGTAAATGTTGGGATCATACGTCTTGCGCTACAAATTATATTCAATAATTTGAATGACTGAGACAATGGAGAAGGGAAACCTTATATACAAACTTGGGAAATTCTTCAACTCATGCATCATTCATGATTGAAAAGATTCAATCATCACATTGCAGACAACCAAGGCTCTCTTGCCTTGGTCTGAAAATCTCACAATTATGAACCATAACATTGATGCAATTGCATGCAAAGCAATAGTGGATCCATCAAGGGTAAACAGGTCTTACAACTACAGTAGAGCCAAAAGGATTATAAGACATCATAGTGTGGTTCAAGCCCTCATTGAATGAACTTCATAGCCGTAGATACTACTATGTTCCAGGTAGAATATATTGTGGAGTTAAAAATAGATTTGTATTGGAAAGTTATGTTGGCCATCAAATCAACTGGCAAGAATTTTTTTGTACTGATTGGGAGAAGCATTGCGAGTGTATGCTTCCTGTTGGTTTCCAGGTATGTTAAAGGAAAAATCCATAGCAGAAACAGGGAAAGGAAATGCAAAGGACCATTCTAATGGTAAAAATGCAGAGATTACTACAAAACACCGGCATCAATTATCTGAATTAAGGAAACAAGATTCGAGGAAAAAGATGGATTCTAGAATCTGAATTATCTGAATGCAACAAGATGCGAGGAAAACGATATAAGCAAAGCACAATAAGTGAACATCAAAATCTCTTGTGAATTATCTGAATCAAGGCAACAAGATGTGAGGAAAAAGATAGAAGCAATGCACAGTAAGTGAACATCAAAATCTCTTGTGACTAAACCTTTGAAGGCTGACCCTATTAGTTTTTTGTCCATCAAGATAAACTATCAGAATGTTGTATTTGAAGAGCAGAGCAAAAGAGAAATTCAAGATAAGAACATAGAGAAAGAGGTAATTCCTATGCACGTAAAAGATTGAAAACGTTGAGAAAAAGCTCATAGAAGAGCAAAAACTTTTCAGTTGTAAGTGTATCATTAGTTACTCTATAGTTATGTCAGCGATTTGACTGGTAAAGTCTATGAAGGTATACATACCCTTATCCCCTTTGGAATTGAATCTGCGATTTGACTTGCGATTTGACTGGTAAAGTCTATGAAGGTATACATACCCTTATCCCCTCTAGATTTGAATCTGTGACCTCTTAAGAGGAAACACATGTTCTTAACCATATGACATATAAAATAGAAATATAGAAAAAAAATTCTAAACTTAAAAACAACTTATTCAGCACTGAAGTTTTGTCTTCAAAGTAGACCGTGACTTATAGAATAAGATGCTGAAGGAAGTGTGCTATATGTGGCGTAGTAAATCTTTGGATAATTCTGTTGGGAGTGAATCAGAACGAATTGCAGAAAATTTAGATGGAATTAAATATGTAGTAGGACTTGTTTGGAGAAGAAACTGCAGCTCAAAGACAAAAGGCAAGACAGTCAAATATGAGAGATTCAAGGGAATTATGACGTAAAGTGTTAGGAGTAAAAGAACGATCAAATAGGATACAGAAGATGGCTGTAAAAATCAAACAAGGAGCTATTTCTATGACTGTGCTCAAGGACCGATTTGGGAAAATTGTGTAAATTGCAGCTGATATTGCAAATTTTTTATATCGCAATAATATTTTTTAGGAGTAAAAAATATTGCAGCTATTTATTTTAGGAGTAAAAGAACGATCAAATGGGATACATAAGATGTTTGTAAAGATAAAACAAGGAGATAAAACAAAATGGGATACATAAGTTTCCATTCCTTCCAGTAAAGTAACCTACAAGTAATAAATGGTCATGGAGAATTGGAAGTTTGATTTCCTTAGTTGTTTGGTATATGAACTAAAAATATTAGCAATGCATGTTTCTTTCTTAGAGTCAATTTCTAAAACAAAATTGTTGTAACTAGTACAATTTGAATATTTACAATGTTTTGATTTAAATATTTATAGGTTTGTAGTATGCAATACATGATTTTTGATAAGAAAAGGTATGTTGCCCATGGCAACTACTTTAATCTTAGCTTCAAACTTTTGAGGATAACTTTTTGCAGCCCTTTTCGAAGTGCAAAAACCATGAGAAGTTTGAGGCTCATTAATTCAACATAAGTTTTGTTTCATTTCTCAATTCAGCAGATAAAGAGAAGTAGTGTGTGTCTAAGAAGTAAAGTAATGCTCCTCCTCCACAGGTGTAATGTTGGGAGGCTCCATCAAAAAAACCCCAAGGAGTGGATTTTTCTATGTATACTTCTTTTAATACTCTGTTCTTTCTTTTGGTAGAAAGGAAGATAAAATAGACAGACTGTTTAGTGAGATTTTCCTGGGAGTTGTAGTCGCCTCTTTGAAGATGGCTTCATTTCTTGCTATCCAAACTCTCCAAGTGATTAGTAAAGGGAGTAATCTGTATGTTTTGTAAGTGGAGTTTTCCCACCAGTCCTTCTAGGCTTGTTCCAATGTGTGTCCTTCCCACTGGAAAGGGAAATTCAGAGTGCTTGGAACTTCTGACCAGACCACTTTTATGTAAGTGCATTCAAGGAAGAGATGTAATGTCGATTCTCCCTCAGTCTTGCACAGGGGGCATCTACTTGGTCCGACAAAATTTCTTTTTTGTATTATATCCCAGGTTGGGGCTTTGTTTGAAAGCACACACCACCAGAAGAGTTTTGCCTTGCTTTGACCATCGATCTTCCAAATCTTTTTCCACCACCAGACTAGTTCAGCTTCAGAGAAATATTGCATTAGTTGTAAGTATCCTTCCTTTGGAGTGTAGATACCAGCCTCATTTCTGTCCCAGACCAATTCATCTTCTTATTCTCTTATCCTGATTTGTGAGAGAAAAAGGGAATTTCGAAAATTATCATATTTTGTTGAATCTTTAGTATTTAAATTGAGGGTAGTGGCAGTTTTCCACCCTTGAGCCCAGAGAGTAGTGGAGGGTTGGTCCACAATCGAGTTTAAGGAGTTCAGTCCTTTTTGTTTTAAAGTAGCTAGTAAGTGATCTGAGAGTAAGTGTTTTCCTTCACTTCCTGTCCAAGGGTCAACCCCTAGCCTTACTCGAAGTCCATTTCCTACTTTCCAGGCAAGATCACCTTCTATCACAGGGAAAGATTTTATCACTGCATTCCAGATCGTTGAAGCACCTTTGAGGGATTTCTGAGTTCTTTTGATCCAAGACTCCAGGGAGTCTGGTTCAATGTACTTTTTAGTGACAACCTTTGTCCAGAGGCTTTTTGTAGAAAGCAGGCGCCATCCCCCTTTGGCAGCCAAGGCTTTGGAGAAAACATGTATATTTTTTAAGCCCCAACCACCTAAAGCTTTTGGGACTGCAATCCTTTTCCTTCTTACCCAAGGAGTCACATTTGTATCTTTCTTTCCACTCCACAAAAATTTGAAAGATAGTTTTCTAGCTGCCTCCAAAGTTCCTTTTGGGATCCAAGCCAGTGACATCCAAAACACTGGGATGGCTTCCAATACTGATTTTACTAGCACCAATCTACCAGCTCTATAGAGCCATTTGTGACTCCAAGAATTTAATCTTTTTTCTAATTTCTTCAGGAGCCAAGGCCAATCCTCCTTCCTGTAATCATTTGGTTTCAATGTGAATCCCAAATACTTGAGTCCTTCATCAATAGTTTTCTCTTCAAAAGGAAAGAGAAATCTGCATCGCTTTTTTTCCAATTTTGATAGACAAGAGGTGGCGAGGGTAGATTTTCTATATATTAAAATATATATATTTTAAAATTTAGTTATTCTACTAGTCACAAGTTTTAATTTCTTTTAACACTCAACTTTAAAATACACATCACTCTTTTGAACACTAATAATATAAATCAAATCATCTCTACATAGGGGGTCCCACATCCCACTTTTGAACACTAATAATATAAATCAAATCATCTCTACATAGGGGGTCCCACATCCCACAAACAAGGGGGTCTCATACACCAATTTGATGTGGCTTGGCCGTGACCTTAAAAATAGATTTCTTTAACACTCTACTTTAAAATACAAAATACACAACTATTATGAGAACTAATAATATAAATCAAATCTCTATTATAATACAAATCTTTTAAATCAAATCTCTATTATAATACAAATCTTTTAATACATAAAAATATGTTAAAGTTTAGATTTTTAGATTTGTAATACATAAAAATATGTTAAAGTTTAGATTTGTAATACATAAAAATATGTTCAAGTTAAAAATATGTTAAAGTTTAGATTTTTTAGAAAAAATTAGCTACTAAATAAATTTGGTTTTATTTTTCAAATTCATTTGTAATTTCCTTAAAAAAAAAAATGTAAAAAAATTATAATAAGTTATAGTTTGTATCTAAAAGTTTTATAATAAGTTATAGTTTTATCTAATTGATAAAAAACTTTAGTCATGGAACTTTATTGTAAAGGTTTGGGTTTTTTTAAAGTTACCCAAATTTTAGAAATTTTGAAAAAAAGAATTCACAATATAACAAAAACTAAAATATACAAAGATTACTAAAAAAAAATTGAACCTATGTTGTGTTTTGCAGTTTGTACGGTTTGTACGGAAGAATGGTTGGGGAATTAGGGTCGTGATTTAAAAAGAACCATTAGGTACACTGAGATTAACATAGGACCATTTCCCACAGAATGATCAATCAAAGAAATCTCAATTACATGATTCGAGTTTTGCTGGAGAGATTCTATTGCAACAATGTACATACTAATTACAATCTTTAGCATTCTCAAGTAACTCCTCACGAGCTACTTTAAGAATCTAACTGAGCTTATATCAAGTAGAACCCAATTTGTTTTAGTATGCATTCAATTTCGGTAAGCAAGTAGTGGGTGATGGTTTCTCACCTGAAGCAGAAAATCCTAGCTTCCATTCAGAGATGGCTCTTGACCGGGAAAGTATGGATAATCCATTTGACGAGGGATTGATTCCTGTAATGAACTCACATGAAATCACCCTGCTATTTGGATAAGATACAGAAAGTACCTCTAGAATTTATCTGTTGAACCGCTCTGGTTCACGATTTTCACAAAATTGAGAACAATTCCATCCTCTTCCATGGATATCAACATCATAGAATCCCCATCAGAGAGTCAAAATCCACCATTCTTAGTGAAAAACAAGAACACATAAAATTCATTAGGCCTATGCAACACTCATCATTGTTTGTGGTGCTAACAAAGGACAAGTGATTGTCCATCCCCTGGGACCTCCACTTGGAACTATCTAGAGGTAAGTGTAATACATGCATAAAGGGGCCTGCCATGGGTGCATGTGTCAATTATTTTGTGTTCTTAATTTAATTAAATACAAATCAAAACTAAATATGTCCACAACATGCCTCCCATGCCATAAGCCCCTACTGAATCCACCAACGCGTGTCAGCCATTTCTAATCAACTTAGCTGCATAATATACTTGAGACCATCTGGCTAACCTC
Source organism: Picea sitchensis (assembly GCA_010110895.2). NCBI lineage: Eukaryota > Viridiplantae > Streptophyta > Pinopsida > Pinales > Pinaceae > Picea > Picea sitchensis. The sequence goes on from SNQJ01S0040309.1 coordinate 122,378, forward strand.
ACCTTCTGTGAATCAGGGAAGGGGGCCATCACCTATAGATATCAAAAGTAATTTGTAAGTATGTGTTCTTTCTAGCTTGAAGTTATGGAGAAGGGTGAGCATAGTTGTTGTTGGTTCTTACATTAGCACGCAAGAAGGGTATGATAATTCGAATGGGCCATCCAGATACATGAATAGATTTTCGGCTAGCCATCCAGATATAGGAATGGATTTTCGGCTGGCTAGAACATCTCCTCGTTCCTCTCGTTTATTTTGACTCGGTAGAGATTTGCCTCTCTTCCTTGCTTCCCAATCGTGGGGGTTCCTTCCCTACATAAGCACAATAGCCTCTATCTGTCAAAAATAAAAACTGATGATGTTTCTTCCCTCTAAGACTCAATAACGGTGAAATAGTATCATCTTCAAGAGCTTCTTTAGCAATCTGTGTACCTAAGAAGTTTAGCAATAAGGGCCATGTGATTATTAGTCTCAATCAATCCCTTTGTCACCCAATCTTTCAATTCATACCGTAACTTTGCGCTCGCTGCCAAAAGACTCCGGACTGATGCTGGGGAAGAGTTTTTCCCTGAAAAAGGGGCTCCTGGCTACCAGAATGCACTGGTGACCGGCCACGCCCTGGTCTATAAAATTCTATAAGGTGTAAGACAAGAGATTTATATTCATCGTTGGATTCACTCAAACCAAGTAGGCCGGAAATTACCTCTCTCAGGTATTGAAGGGTTTTTTCTCCTCTCTCTGTTCTGCAGACGTTGCGGACTTCCCTTTCTTTTGTCGGTGCGTACTTCCTTCTGTTCTTTTTCTCACGAAGGCTATACAGGTAGAAAGGCTAGCTAAATGGAGGGAGTGGATGGATGTGGCTATCCACCATGCAGCAGCCCAATCATTGGGAGGCTGCTGCAATGTATATGTGATGGATGTGTTGACCAAATACATTGCAGCAGCCTCCCAATGATTGGGCTGCTGCATGGTGGATAGCCACAGCCGGGAGTGGATAGTGGATGAAATGAGCTATGGCACTTCTATTATAAATGCAAGGGCGTAGGCACCTAAAGTGGGGCGAGCAATATCCAGCCTGCTGCAGAGTCTTTAAGACTTTGCAGAGACCGGATGGTCGTGCAACACATTTATGCGCTTCATACCTTCATCCATCCATGCTCCATACTCATATTGCTCACCATGAAGTATGGCCATCCTGCCACCACCCGCATGCGCTCATATTTCGGTTGCTACAACTACGGTGACTTCACCCAATCTTCCCAGTCAGCCTACTTCCAACAAACGACGTTAACCCACCACTACGACTCCCTTATGGTGTCCCACTTCCCAATGGACAATAAGATGGCTTTTGACAAGGACGATCGAATTTAATTAAGTTGGTGAATTCAAATTTTAAAATCTAAATGGAGGGAATGAATCCCCACACCCTTCACCTATAATCATTTATGCATATGTTTTCACAACAGACAGATTCTGGATAGCAGATTCGGGGCCATGGTTTCTCCATAACATTCCTCATTGCCAAATTCATGGTCACTACTTCTCAGACCGCTTACACAAAGTCTCTGGCATCTTCGGGGTTGGGCATCAATTTTATCGAGCTTCCGGAACTGGAAATGGATTCGTTGTCATCATAATGATGGGATCAGTAGAAGCAACATAGGTGAAGGCAACTGCCCCCAGTCCGACAATGGAGGCAGGCTCTGCTTCAACGCCCTTCCTTCCCCCCAGTCCGACAATTTTGTGGTTATATTGTAAAAATCGCTCTGCTCCTCAATATCCCGTCTTCAAATACCACTACGCACAAAAGTTATATAGAGGGGTCAAACCCACTTTGAAAATGTGAACATTGCAGGCAGATCCTCTGTTGTTGAGGGAGTTGATTATTGATGCTCCCCTTTCAAAGATTCCAAAGTCCATTGGAAAGCTAGAGAAGCTCGAAAAACTTGTGCTGCTCTGAAATGAACATGTGGAGGAAGCTAATCTCAAAACTTTTCTAGATGAACTCTGTCAACTGAAGTCTTTGAAATGCTTGGTGTTAAAGGACTGTTCAAATATGAAGTCACTGTGAGATTCCTTTGTGAACTTAACAAACCTCAAACATGTCGACTTGTCCGGATGCTCCAATTTACAGAAGCTTCCAAATTTCTTTGGCAAATTACGAAACCTCCAACTGATTGACTTATCTGGGTGCCTCAGTTTGAAAACGTTTCCACCCGGTCGTTGGAAACGGAAAAAATCTCCCAGAATTGGATGAGTGCTGCAAATATTCCAAATTCAGTTTAGGACTCGATATTTTCCAATGTTCAAGTTCTCCAATCTGCATATACTTCCAAATTCCTTATTTAATAGAGTGTACATGTTTGTATTTGAGAAGGTGATAATTTGAACCAATTTAAGGAGCAAAGGTAAACTTATGGAGATCAGTTTTTGTTGTTTGAGAATTTTGTTGTAGTGTAAAAGGTAACAAGTGAATTTTGTCCCAAACATTTGTTTCTTATAACTATTTCAATGTACAAATTTGGGAAAAATTATCCATACTTCCAAACCACTGAAATATATGTGGTTGCAGATTGTTACGTGTAAATTTTTTTGAGCGAAACCCTTTGAAAGATCACACTTGACTACTTAGTTGTGTCAAAGTGAAAAGTATTGGCTCCACAAAATTTTAGTTTTTTGAGACTTCACTTTTGGTTCTAATTCATGTGTTATCTCTGTTGTTCGAAGTCAACCTACAAAAACCAAAACTTTCATGTCATTGACTTTAGCTATAATGATCTCAATTGTAATTAATTAATGTTTTACTAAATATTTGATCTTATTTACTGTTTTTGGTGGTCATATTCGTCATACAGTTGGCCTCTATGTGGTCAAGTTATTCCTTTATGATGCTCTCGTTAGCTAACAGAACATTGAGTGCTTACTTGGCTAGATATTGGATCCCATAAAACTTGCAAATATGATTTTATTTCAATGCCATTGCTTTGCAATAACATTGGTAATTGAACTACTCCTTTTGTTTACAAAAGCTTTATTGCCTTAACCTTGCAAGGCCCTTTATTTTCTACGATTTTAACAAATTTCTGAGCATGTTTGTATTACCAACAAATTAATTTCTATGCATTCTGTGCATACTCCTTTTGTTTACATAAGCTTTATTGCCTTAACCTTGCAAGGCCCTTAATTTTCTACGATTTTAACAAATTTCTGAGCATATTTGTATTACCAACAAATTAATTTCTATGCATTCTGTGCATATGTGTATTGCTATTAAACATAATTCATAACTTAATTTTATTTCAATGTCATTGCTTTGAAATAACATTGGTAATTGAACTACTCCTTGCATTAATCTTAGAAGGCCCCTTATTTTCCACGATTTTAACAAATTTCTGAGCATGTTTGTATTACAAACAAATTAATTTCTATGCATTCTGTGCATATTTGTATTGCCTTTAAACATAATTCATAACTTAATTTTTAAAGTTTATGGATTTTGAACATGATGATATAACATGTCTAACAACAATGCCAATCCAACCAATAAACCTGTATATACATTAAAAAAATTACAATTTACTCTCTCAAGTTGTAATTGTCTTTATATTTGTGTTTTGATTCTTCTTTACTTTATTTCCATGTTAGTTTTATGTACAATTTATTTCACTTCTATATCCCAATTTATTAATAACAATAAATTTATCTTTTAATAGATATGATAGTTTCATGTTGTTTCATATTTGCTTAACAACATGTTACTGCAAATGTCACTTATTCTACGCCATCTCATTATTTGCATCATACCTTAGTTATCACTATTTCCATCATTATTTGCATCTTGTACAATGAATTAGTTTCAGTTTCCTCATGCTTAGGTTTGCATTCAAATTATGTGTGATGATTTCATATATACCTTACAAATATAATTATTTAAATTTTTTTATTTGTAAGAAATGGCTTTATATTTTCAATACTAGTTTATCTTTAAAATTTAATTAAAAAAATATTCAAANTTATTTGTCTTAGGGCCATCTAGGTTCATCCCACTTTCATCATCAACGCGACGTGCCCTTCAGGACGCACTAGGTGCTCCAAGGGTGCCACTCGCCTTATCTGTTCCCTTGCGCGACGTGCCCTTCAGGACACACTACGTGCTCCAAGGGAGCCACTCGCCTCTTGACTGATTGGTAGACAACAATAACCCCTAGAATCAACACTCCGCCAGGTGAACTTGTGGGAGACTAAGGGATTCTAAGGAATAAGCCCCCGCCTTATTGCGCGCCCCTTAGAGTCATCGTGACTGACTGTCGCAGTCTGCCCTCACAGCATCGTGGGTCCTCTCNCTCTGGTAGTCTTGTGCGACCCCTTTACTCCATATGTGAGTCTATTCGACAATCTATCGTCAACCTGCATCATCAAAAAATCATGTCAGAACAATCCACATCATATCATCTAATCAGATGTACTAATATCACAGTAAAACAATCAAACCCCAATAGCAAACTCCCTGACTCAATCCCGAGTCCAAGGGGTTCCATTGATGCCTCTGCATCCTCAAGGTCCAAAACCCTGCACACTCAGTAAAACTGAGTCAATAACACCTGTCTATGTCAATGTAGTAAAACAACATATCATCAATCCATAATGCCTCATAATCAAAATCAAGAGTTTTAATAGCATAATAGTCTGGATCACTTGCGAGCAAGTGTTCTCAAAGAATAAGTTCGCTCAGTGCACCAGAGCGAGATGTTACATATTTGATACTTTAGTGGACTCTACCTGTGAGAACACATATAGGATGGTAGTATTTTTGGTATGTATGTAAGACAAAAAAACCTTTTTTTGTAAAAGTTTTGTCTACTGTTTTGGACAATCTCTTTAGAGAGTTTTTTTTTTGAAGGGCTCATTATTGTACTTTGTAGCTTGTCTGGAAACATTTGTAACCCTTGTTGGTACCCCTTCAAAGAGTATTGCATCAGACAAAACCTATACATGGCCATCACTCCCACATATTGTCAGGTATATTGGGAGTCCTCTAGGTCTCTTGAAACCAACTCTAGGTTAGTTGATCGATTTCCTGACTACTATAGTGACACTGAGAATAACACTCGAGAGATACTCTTTAGTACCTGGGTAATTGGGTAGTACAACTAAGGGTATGGTCGAACCTCCTTAGTTGGTGCCTTGAGATATTGGGTTGAGTACCGTTGTTCAACCTCACACGTATATCAAAGAGCTATAGCACAGAGAAAACCCTTGTCTGTAGGAACCCTAAAAACCCTAACCCCTGGGAACGAAATAGAATAAAAAAACGAACAAAAGAGATATTTTATTGTGCAACCCTGCCTCCTGCATTCAGGTTGCAAAGTTCTTATACAATTTTCCCCATTAACAATTTGAGCATTTTGTCACTATAATATTATTCAGGATAGAGTATAACTCTGCAGGAGTAAAGAGTATAGTGGTTCCGCTGACACCCTTATTTGGCACCTATCTCATTGGATTCCCCTCTTTGCCCTAATCGTTGTGGTACCTATCACTTATAAACTTCTTTTTTTCTGTGGACCCACCTGCCCTTCCCGACACCTTTATTTGGCACCTATTTCATTGACTTTCTCTCTTTGCACTAATCATCATGGTATCTTTCACTAGTAACCCCTTTTCTATGCGGACCCACCTACCCCTTTCCCTCCCCAATGGCCCACACTTGCAACAAATACTTTGATAGTTGCATCATTTCCTTGAAAAAAGTCAATGAGCAAACCAAGAAATATATCTCTGACCTTACTTCCAACATTGCTACCATAAATTTATGGCTCATCACACTTGAAGAACTTCCAGAAGCAGTGACCCACTTGACCGCAATGTGTCAGCAATCCCAAGAAGCAATGAACACCTTGACCACAATGTTTAAGTAATCCCAAGATCCTCTCTCATTTGCACCACCTTATAACCTAGAAAGCATTGAATCCCCCCATTCCACGTCCTTTCATTCCAACCACTTTCAGTGTGACCTATGTCTTCCTAGAGTGGAGGTGAACAAATTTGATGGCTCAGATCTCACAAGCTAGGTCACCCATTATAATCCATTATAATCCACAATTTAGATCCCAAATTTCCGAATTACACAACCGAGTTATGTTTTTACAGCAGTTACCCATTATAATCGTCGAAGTAAAAAACACACAAAAAAAAAAACATTCCATCCAACATGATCCAAACACAAATTGAAGTTAAACATTTTTCATATCAGATTACCAATAACTAAATGCTGACAACAGTAAGAGAATGCCAGGGCCATAAGGACAACTCATCGAAGGATCGCATGCTTCTATCAGTCAGGGTGCAAAAATAAACAACAAGGTAGCAAGATATTCCAAATGCAGAGGCCATACCGGAAGACGCAAGCCAAACAATCAGGTGAGGACATCAACAAAGGGAGACGGCTAAAGGTTCACCTTCGCATCACCATCCTCGCACAAAAAAGCAGGGCATTGAGATCCATAGATCTTTTAACGCTAAGGCGACGACCGTAGATCAGGCTCCTAGCTGACTGCTCAGGCGAGGACTGGTGTGCTAGGGACAAAAGGAAAACAATTGCATGGGTCACATTCAACCACAGGGATTTCGAGTCACGCGGGGTCGATGGCCATGAGAAATCAATCAACCAAACAATCAGCTAGGCTAAGAAAAAGGGTTCGCTATCAATCTAAACATCCAATCCATTTACGATTGATATTCAGATCCAAGCATAAGTTCTAATGCATTCTACTCTACAAAATAAAAAGAGCATACCGTTGCCTTATCGCCCGCTTCGAATGACGTCCCGCGCTCCGTGCAACTCCCGCTCGTCGACCATTGAGACCTCACTAGTACCTCCCAGCCAATGCTAGTGGTACTCTTCTTCCCCCTTATCCCCCCGAGTGGCAAAGGGGCCACACACACTATCCAGAGGTTACGTCTAGCTCCCAGCTCGCCTCGCAAGGCCGAGCTACCACTCCTCTCCGAGCTGGGTATCCCAACTTCCCACAAGTAAATCAGTCAAGTCGATATTTCTGCAGCGTAATGTTACGCAAACAGAAGATGATCCTTCCTCCTTCTCCTCCCTTTCTTTTATAGAGTTTCAAACTTTTTTTCTTTCCCTAAATCTCATTTAATTAAAGTTTTAAAAATAAATTCTCAAAATTTTCTCTCCGTACAAGTGTCACCCATCCCCTACATTCCTCCATTAATTAATTTCTTTAATTAAGTAATTATCTTTATTTCTCTCACCCACCTAGAGTTACTCCTAGAATCACTCCTAAGTGTACCTAGATTCCCTTACAGGTTTTAAAGGCTTTCCCTATTATGAAATTGCTAATTCAGTTAAAAATTAGAAAGCTCTTAAATGTGGATTCCTTACCAAGTTGACTTCCCGCTTCTTCCTTTTTGTGTTACCTCTTTACCCTAGTTTCCTATTTTTTTTATTTTCCTTCTTTCCCCTTTTACTGAGAACTCAAAAAGGCAGGTGAGGAATTTAACCCCTTTTTCCTTTTATCATTAATTTAGTATATTTTAAATGATCAAATGATCAAATAATTAATTCCCTCTTTACTTTTATATCCACAGATTTTATTTCTTATTAATAATTTAATTTCTTAACCCTTCATGTTACAAAATTCTATGAAGACCATAATTATTACTTAAATGGTTTTTATTTTAAATTTTATTATTTTATTACATTTTATCTATTTATTTCATTATATATATATATTTTTTATCATTTTTTTTAAGGTAGACAAAATTTTACCCCTAGTGAAATTTTAGACTTAATACTTAAATTCTTTACTGGGCGACATTTAATTAGGGAAATTGTTTTAAAATTTCTTAACCTGTTATTTGTCTTAGGGACATCTAGGTTCATCCCACTTTCATCATCAACGCGACGTGCCCTTCAGGACGCACTAGGTGCTCCAAGGGTGCCACTCGCCTTATCTTTTCCCTTGAACGACGTGCCCTTCAGGACGCACTACGTGCTCCAAGGGAGACACTCTCCTCTTGACTGATTGGTAGACATCAATAACCCCTGGAGTCAACACTTCGCGAGGTGAACTTGTGGGAGACTAAGGGATTCTAAGGAATAAGCCCCCCGCCTTATTGCGTGCCCCTTAGAGTCATCGTGAGTGATTGTCGCAGTTTTCCCTCACGACATCGTGGGTCCTCTCGAATTAGATAATCGTTAACCTACAGTTCGAGCCACGACGAGAGTGCTAGTAGGTTGTGGCAGGGCTGTTGTCCACACCTCTCCCTCAACATCTCTGGTAGTCTTGTGTGACCCCTTTACTCCATATGTGAGTCTAGTCGGCAATCTATCGTCAGCCTGCATCATCAACAAATCATGTCAGAACAATCCACATCATATCATCTAATCATATGTACTAATATCATAGTAAAACAATCAAACCCCAATAGCACACTCCCTGACTCAATCCTGAGTCCAAGGGGTTCCATTGATGCCTCTGCATCTTCAAGGTCCAAAACCCTGCACACTCAGTAAAACCGTGTCAATAGCACCTGTCTATGTCAATGTAGTAAAACAACATATCATCAATCCATAATGCCTCATAATCAAAATCAAGAGTTTTAATAGCATAATAGTCTGGATCACTTGCGAGCAAGTGTTCTCAAAGAATAAGTTCGCTCAGTGCGCCAGAGCGAGATGTTACATATTTGATACTTTAGTGGACTCTACCTGTGAGAAGACATATAGGATGGTAGTATTTTTGGTATGTATGTAAGACAAAAAAACCTTTTTTTGTAAAAGTTTTGTCTATTGTTTTGGACAATCTCTTTAGAGAGTTTTTTTTTAAGGGATCATTATTGTACTTTGTAGCTTCTCTGATATGGCTAGTGAATATTACTCAAGGCGAGTATTATGGCTGTAATAGTTTTGACAATGTGAACAGATTATATATCTTAATATAATGTGCAATTTTCTAGTGGAAAAAAAGTAGCAATCTCTTCCTATCATTTTTCATACTTTCTTTTTATAATATATGGAAATTGTAAGTTTTAATTTTTGAATCTCCTATAGATTGTATTTTTTTTAGAGTCACCAAACTCCTTCACATATCCACTCGTGCCTA
>SNQJ01S0040310.1:16479-27287 GCA_010110895.2 Picea sitchensis
TTCTCCATTAAATTTATTATTGAAATAATTTATTTTGTATTCACTTTGAATTATAATACACTCATTACTTCACCTTATTATTTACCTTCTAAAATCTCTTAAACCACTTTGACTACTTTCACCTTTTGGGGCTTCTAGATGACAGATGAGGGTCCTCCAACTTAGTAAGGCCATAACTCTCAAACCATGAGGAGTTATGTGATGTTTCACATACCACCAGAAATGGAATGGCATGCACTATCCATATAGAATAGTATTATCTGAAAATATAACATAACTCATATTGTTATCCATAAAAAAAACTTGGGTCCATTACCCAAACCTTTGTGTTGCGGGGCTTTCTTTAAGGGTTGACAGCAATGACAACCAACCTTAATAAACAATAACAATAACTATGATATAATACAATACTTTTAAAATAAAATATTTATTTTAATATTTCTTTAATATAAGTTTTATTTTCTAGTACATTTTTCTTATATTAATATTTAGAAAAATAAATAATTTTTTTAATATTAATTCTATTAAGAAAAGTGAATTGAATTATACTAACTAATAAATAATAGTTATTTATCAATTTTCATATATATATATATATATAACATTGTTAAAATCATTAACCATGAAAATTTATTTCATATATATTTTAATTGTTTTTATCAATTCAGTATATAAAAAATATGTTCTATATTAATTTATTTGAAAACACACATTAACTTAGATTCACCTTAATTTGGGATCTTTTTAATACTTAATATATCTAAGGTTAAAATGAATTTAGTTTGATATATAACATAAATAATTATTTGTTAAATTATACAAGGGACAATGTTACACAAATGAGGAGAAGAAGCTCTGCAACTAGGGTTTAGGACTTTTCATCAGTGCCACGAACTGTGTCTCCATGATGGCGTCCCCGCAAGGGCTCATGGCTCACAGGGAAGGGGCGTCGACTGGTGTAACCTACATCTAAGACACAACAAATGCGAACCTCGAAGCAGGAGGGAAAAGGTCGGCCTTTGAGCCACCTCAAGACATCCGCTCACAGCTCCTCACAGACGGGACTTTCAAAGACCGGGAGATGGAAATCGATCCGATCAGGGAGACCGGCCCAGCAAAAGCCTCAGTACCTTGGACGCCAAGAAAATGCATTCCACAGGCACCACAGGCTCCAAAATACATCATAAGATCACCTCGCATAGAAGAGCAGAAACAGTTTATGAGAGATTATGCCCTAGTGGGAAAATTTCTAGGGCTCTGGCCCTCTGAACGCGATCTAATCAAGTGGATATAGCATTGGTGGAAGCCCAAGGGCCATTACGACCTACAACTGGGATCCAAAGGGTTTTTCACAATAATCCTCCACAACCTTGAGGACCGCAATCGTATCTTCGACGGGGGCCCATACTTTTATAACTCGGCTGGACTCTTTCTGAGATTCTGGACAAAGAAGTTTAGCCCGGAGAAGGAAGACTTTTCTCATGCACTGGTGTGGATCAGACTGTACTCTCTTCCCCAGGAATTCTGGATAGAAGAGGTCTTGGTCGACATTGGCAATACCATTGGCATCTATGTTAAATCCTCTGAAGCCACCAAGCAGCGGCGCTACACTTCATATGCGCGTATCTGTGTGTATCTGAACATAGCAAAGCCGCTCCTAGGATCCATCACACTGGAGTACCATGACGAGGACTGGTCGCAGACCATTGACTATGAACACATTCCATTCCGATGCAGGAAGTGTCACGAGCATGGACATCTCTTTCGAGAATGCCCCCTCAACTCGGCTCCCAAAGAAGGGAACCCAGAAAGAGGGAAAGACAAGGAAGGCTTCATACAACAACCAGGTAAGAGACAGTAAGGGAGCAGAAAGAAACCGACTCAGGTAAGTAAATATCCCTCAACCAACAATAGGTTTGCAATTTTACATGATCAACCAAAGAACCCCATAACCCCGGTAAACCCGACTGTATTGCCCCTGGACAAGGGTTCCCAGTCTGTCAGCCAAAATATCGAGCGGACCCCTCAAAATAAGGAACCAGATCTCCCCCCCCTAGACCCGCCACGAGACTCACAAGACTTGCAAGAGATAGAAGATGAGGACGAGGAAATGGAGATGGAGGAGCAAGATCTAGTAGGGGTAGATCTGGAACATTTGGAGCATGCCTATAGGCAGCAAAATCTTTACACTATACCAAGAGATCAATTGTGAAAGGTGCACAAATTTTTTCTCAACTCTTCAGTCGGATCCTCAGCATGTGCTAGCAAGGCCTTGGGAATCCAGGGTAACCAAACAAAGAACCCAAATAAAATACATAAATATGAAAAGAAGAGGGGGAGAAAATCCACAAACAAGCTCATACAAGAAATATGAAACTTCATGGTAAACTCAGGGCAGGTCCATCTAATCTCGGACAGTTTCCCTCCCCTCTGAGCTCCTCTGTCATCATGAAGATCATATCATGGAATATTAGAGGCCTCAACGGACGTAGAAAAAAAAAAATGCTACGAGAACTGGTATCAATGGAGTCGCCAGACATTGTTCTATTGCAGGAAAAAAAATGTGCTTCAGAAGACATCGACAAGCTACTTCCTTACTGCTGGAGACAGGGAAGAGCGGTCTCGATTGACACCATAGGAATGGCTGGAGGACTGACAATCCTCTGGAATACCAATAATGTGCTGCTGGAAAACTTTCTCACCACCAAATGGTCCATCACTGCTGAGTATAGGATTATTGGCTCAAACAAGCCCGGATATCTGACCAATGTCTACGGCCCAGCCACTCCACGGGACAAGCAATCCTTCCTCAAAGGCCTAATTTATTTATCCAGTCTCACACAGCACAATCGCTGGATTGTTGGGGGGGATTTCAACATCATCCGCAGTCTGGGGGAAAAAAAAGGTGTCTCAAGGCGGTTGGATCAAGAATCTAACGATTTCAACAGCCTAATAGAAGACCTTCACCTCATCGATCTGGAAGATGGCAACGACACTTACACCTGGACAAACAGAAGGACGGGGACACACCAAATAGCCTGCAAACTTTACCGATTCCTCATCTCGGAAACTATAATGATGGAGGGCACGACAATGGAATCTACTATCATGAATCTCTCTAGATCGGATCACTGGCCCATACAGTTATGGCTAGATGTCCCGGCTACAACTGGAAAAAAACCCTTCAGGTTTGAACAATTCTGGATAGAACACCTGGACTTCAAAGAAAACATTCAAAACTGGTGGAGGGAGGCCATGATTCCACATGGATCCAAGATGTATAAGTTCCAGAAAAAGTTAAAAAATCTCAAACAAATTCTTAAACTTTGGAACAGACATACCTTTGGGAACATTTTTGAATCCCAGAAGAAGATGTTAGCACAGATGGATGAAATTCAGCAATAGATCAGAGACCAAGGGCTGACAGAGGAACTAAAAACCCAGGAAATGGAAGTAACTCAACAGATGGAAGCAAGGAAGAGACAGGAAGAAATCTTATGGAAACAGAAGTTGTGGGTTCAATGGCTCAAGGAACGAGAGCGCAATACCAATTTCTTTCACAGAACTGTCATCCAAAGGTGGCACTCCAATAAGATCACCCATCTTATCTCGGATGAAGGTGAAATCATCCACTCCCATGATGATATGGAAACGACCCTACTTGACTATTTTCAAGGCCTCCTCACACAACCCATACAAGATAGACAGGAAGCTATCCATAAGGTTACGAGGCATGTTCCCTCCCTCGTCACCCAAGAACAAAATGAGGCTCTCCTATGGCCCTTCACCATCAAGGAGGTAGATCAAGAACTTCTGGAAACCCCAAAATGCAAGGCTCCTGGGCCCGACGGCTTCACAAGTGACTTCTTCCACCATTGCTGGCCGATGATCAGAACCGAGGTATGGGAAATTCTGGAAGATTCTCGAGCTACTGGACAGGTCCTCCAAGCTCTTAATGCTACCCTCCTTACTCTGGTTCCCAAAGAGGGGAAAGCTTCTCGGCCCAAGCAGTATAGGCCTATATCTCTTTGCAACGTCATTTACAAAATCCTCACCAAGGTAATAGCTCGAAGACTCAAGACCATCCTACCAACAATCATCTCTCCTGAGCAATCTGGCTATGTTGAAGGAAGGAAAATCATGGATAGTGTTATCCTGGCCCATGAAGTAATTCACTCCCTGAAGAAAACCAAAACCCCTGGTATGCTCCTCAAGCTAGACCTCTCTAAAGCTTTTGATAAGATAAGCTGGGAATATATGCAAGCAATGCTTCTGGCTTTCGGTTTTGATCAGGACTGGGTATAGTGGATTATGAATCTAACCTCCACAGCTTTCTTCTCCATTCTCATCAATGGGGTCCCCTCACGACCCTTCTCTCCTTCCAGAGGGATTAGACAGGGCGATCCCCTCTCCCCTTTCCTCTTCATCATCCTAGCCAAAGGACTCAACCGCTCCATCCATGCATCCCTAGCTAACAACCTCTTGACTGGGTTACCCTTGCACGACATCTCTCCTCCTATCTCGCATAGCCAGTTTGTGGATGATACCCTCCTTATGGGTAGCCCCATTGTCCGTGAAGCCAACTCCATCCAGGAGATCCTCCAGACTTTCTCTGAAGCCTCATGCCTAGATTGCAACAAGGATAAGTCTCAAATCTTCTTCTTCAACATGCCCCCACCGATTCAGTGCCACATCTCGGATATCCTGGGTTTTAACACAAGCTCCCTTTCGTCGAAATACCTCGGCATCCCCTTGATCGATAATTCCCTCTGCAATTCTTCTTGGGAGCCACTCCTTTCCTCCTTCTCCAAACGACTCTCTTATTGGACCTTTAGAGTTCTAAACTTTCCCAACCGTCTCATTCTCCTCCAAGTTGTTCTTCAATCCCTACAGATCTATTCTTTTTCAGCGTTGGCTGCCCCGAATTTCATCATCACTGCCATCAAAAACTTACAAAGAAACTTCCTCTGGCAAGGCCTCAACAAAGGTAAGAAATTAGCACTAGTCAGCTGGGAAAAACTATGCCAGCCCAAAAAACACGGAGGACAGGGAATAAAGGACCCCTCTATAATGAACAAGGTCCTCAGCGCCAAAATTTGGTGGCGCTGGTTAAAAAACCGAAAGGACCTCTAGGCCAGGTTCTGGAGGCAGAAATACGCCCCAAATGTGGCTGAGAAGAACCTAATCCGCTGGGATGGGGACAACCTGGGCTCCTTAATCTGGGAAGCGGCCAAGCAGAAATGACAACTCGTGACTCAACACGCTTTTTGGGAGATTGGTAATGGGGAAACAACCCTTTTCTGGCAAGATTCCTGGCAGCAGTGGCCAGCTATGAATGATGAAGAATGGGCTCGTGACAATTGCGCCCTGGCCACTCGAGCATGCCTGACAAGGGTAGCGGACTACTGGTAGGATTGTCCCACGGAGAACACCTGGAGATGCTGGCACTTCGACATGGAACGCCTAAATCTGGAAGCACCTTTAGAGCTGACGCCATTGCAAGAAGAGCTAGCTAAACGGAAAATAACTAAAATTGCAGGAGAAGATACGCTTCGATGGGGATACAAGCCATAGGGCACCTTCAACACAAGGGAGGCATACCAACTCAAAACTTAGTCAAACCTCCTCCCATCTTTGAAGATATGGAACAAAATTTGGGGTCTTAAACATTGGCCTAAAATCACTCTTTTCCTTTGGCTAGTCTCCCACTCTAGCATTCTCACCTGGGACAACATCTCGAAAAGAGGTTTTGTGGGTCCCTCTCTATGCATACTATGTGGCGAAGTAGGGGAAACTATGAACCATCTCCTCAACTCCTGCCTTTACACAGCTCAAATCTGGGACGAGGCAGCGATCATCATGCGCACCTCAGACCGCCTCAGAGATAACATCCTTGAAACCATAAGGGATTGGAGAGACAAGGTTTTTTAGTCTCCTCTCCTTAATCGCATATGGCAACTCCTACCTGGTTTTATTCTCTGGCAAGTGTGGAAAGAAAGGAATAGGAGAATCTTCAGAAGCACCTCTCTCCCGTGGCAACAGTGCTGGAAATACTGCCATCGCAACATCGTGGAAACCCTCAATCTGTGAAACTGGTCCAGTGCAGACTTAATTTGTCCACCCTATGAACTCCCCGTCCTCAGGCATTGGTTACCACTTCCCTCTCTACAGACTCTTCCCTCCATTTCTCCCACCCTCCCCTCTAGTAGCCCGTATTCTTGGTCCCCCCCTCCGAAAGATTTCATTAAGCTCAATTTTGATGGAGCGTCCAAGGGAAATCTGGGGGCAACCGGCTATGGATTTGTCTTCCGCAATCACCATGGGCACATTCTCAGCATAGGCGTCAGATCCATTGGGCACTCGACGAATAACACAGCAGAACTCTGGGGACTCATCAAAGGTCTACAATTGGCCGTAAAAAATAATTTTTCCAAGGTAATTGTCGAAGGGGACTCACAGGTTATCATTGGCCTACTACGCAGGATCATAAATGGGGCCAATCCAGATAGAATTTCGCCAAGCTGGAGACTCTCACATGGCCTGAAAATCATTGCAGATCTACTGCAACCACATCGGGTTATAATTCCAGCTCACGTTAGGAGGAAAGCGAATCAAGTTGCGGACAAATTGGCCAATCTGAGTACCAACTGGAGTGGACCATAACTCCACTGTATTTCAGCCCAGGATTATGATCACCCTATTCTCCAGCAATGCATCCGCAAAGTGGAATTGGTGGACGTCCCCCCGAATGGGGTGTTAGTGCGGGGCATGTGGCGGAGGGAGAGGGAGAGCATCGACCACCATGGCACTGAGCCACGTGATGGTATCGTGCCACAACCCGCCACCCTCCCATCGATTTAAATGAGCATTATAGAGATCAGAGAGTGCATTTATGCACTCCTTTATGCGTCGTCATTTGGCTTATATCTGCGTCGTCATTTTGATTCTGCAACTATGGTCATTCTCTACCCCCGTCTGCAGGTTGACGATCCCGCCCCAGTGCAACCATGGCGGCAAGAGATCACACAGGATAACACTCTCCGGCTCGAGAAGATTTCTTCTGGCTACCAGGTAACACACCTTGTCATCGTGTTTACGCTCTTGCAGACCGATTACCACCTCCGCCCTATGTCGCGTCCCAGGGGAAGGCCGCGGAGGGGCTCACCCTGGAATTCACACCGGCCTTCAGTCTCCCCCCCCCAACTCACCTTCTGTAGCCTCCTCCCCCTCGACCCAGTCAGAGCACCTTCTGGCCCACCCTCCTGGACCACCGAACCTGCATTTGGGAGGCTTAACTTTAATACCCAGGCTGGCGGGTTCTTTCTTGCACCCTCCGAAGGCTCTCGCTGCCCCCAAGCCGACCCCTGACCCTTCGAAAAGCTCTAGCGGGGGGCTTCCTCTGCGCAGAAGGCATGAGGATGCCGACCCTTACACCAACGAGCAGTTCAAGACCAGCCTAGAAATTCTCCATGGCCTAGTTTTTGAGCTTCGCCAAGGGGTAGCGGATCTCCAGTTCCGCTTGCAGGATACTGATGAGCGGGTGGAGGTCTTTCTTCAGACGCTTGCCTCCATGCAAGCAGCTTTCTCCTCGAATCCGGCAGAAGCGACCCCCTCGATGGATCCCAGGGCTACTCCAGGTGGTGGGCATAACGAGACACATTGCTCTTCAGTGAAGGAACGAGTGCAGAGCGCACATGACCGCCGCGCAGCAGAGAAGGAATCGGTTGGGGTTCAGATGCATCGAGAGACCACAAAGGCTAAAGGAACCAAGGACGAAATGCAGGTTGAGCAATAATGGGCAGATGAGGTCACCTACATCGAGGAGGATCCCTAGACAACGGACCTTCAAGCTGCGTGGCTGGGCTATTCAGTAGGTGTTTGATGTCTGTAGTGGTTATTATGTCTTTTCAGTTGATAAACAAACTAGTTGATGAACAATATGTTATGATCAGTTTTAGTAGATAAACAATCTTTTATTACTCTTGTTGAACCTATTAGTTGGCTGGACTGGTTTCCCCTCTGTTGGGGCAGTCCAGTAAGTACAGCATGAATATCCCTTCTTTTTGTAACTCTGCTTCAGTTTTGGAAGGTTCCTAATATAATATACTTCTTATTTACAAAAAAAAAAAAACATAAATAATTATTTGAAATTTTATTAAAAAGAAAAAAAATTCTTTTAAATATTCTAATAAAAACTTTAACATTAATTTTGCTAAAGTAGTTTAGAAATTGATGATGATGATGATGATTAACGTACACTAAGACCGAATTGGTAAGTGATAAGTGATTACTTATGATTTATTATAATTTTGTTTCTGTGCTTGAAAAACATTAAGATAAGCTTTCCAAGATCACCATACTTTTCTTGAGTTAAGAGGTTAGGAAGGTTGGTAGTGTGATAAATATTTTGAAAATGAGATCTAATATGGGTATAGGCTGGACAATTTAAGAGAAAATATTTTTCATCTTCAACCTTCTTAGTGTCACAAAGGTGACCCACTCTTTCATCCCATGGCGTTTTAGGAATTGACCAACACCTAGTTTCACTTTGGAGCTTGTGAGAATTTGTTTTTATCTTACCAATTCTTTTTTTTTATTTACACTTAGAAAAAAAGATAGATAATTTTGATCTTCTATATTAGGGTTGATTTCATCTTTATAATACCTTAATTTTATTTTTTTCTCTAATTCTTTATCACACCACATTTTTTCCTTCAATTTTGATCTAACATTTTTTAATAGTATCTTTATTCTGCAAAATGGTTTCTTCCATGATTCCCCAATAGTTTAGCAAAGATCGTGCATATTTATGCCATCCTCGCTTGAGTCGATAGTGGTTATGACTTGATTTTGAAGCAATTTTAGGTAGCCTCTCGTCTTCCATGTTGTTTAACTTGTTCTTATACATTATTTATCTAGTCATAGCCATGTTATCAATGGGGAAGAGGCTTGTTTCTAAAAGGAGGATGGGATAGCACATATTTCCTTTAATTTTGAGATTATAGGTTATAAAATTATTTTGTATTTGCTCTATCTTTCTCCGGGATTCACGAGAGATACTACAACCCCAGACTTCATATCCATAAAGAATAATAGGTGTAACAAGAGTCTCAAAGAGGAGTTTCTTTTTATCCCAACTCCAAAGATCAGTTGATTTACAATTGTTTTCTAGACCATAATAAGCTTTTCATCCCCTAATAATCATTTTCTCAATGTTATAATTCCAATTGAGTTTGTGGTGAATATCAATTCCAAGATATTTCTATGAAGTCACTTCCTCCAAGTTATTGTTGTCATATACAAAGGTATCATAAGGGATCCTATTGGATTTAATAATCATGACCTTAATCTTATCAGTATTAACAGTCATACCCATATTGGAGCAAAAATACTTGAGGATTCTTAGTTGGTTTTCAAGATCATGGAGACTCCTTTCAATAAGACCGATATTATCGTCATAAAGAATAATATTGATAACTATACCATTGAGAGTAGGGCCGACACAACCTTCTTTTTCCAAGCATTCTTCTAACTTGTCAATGTATATGCCAAAAATGGTAAGGGACAAGGGACAACCTTGTTTGACTCTGATATTGCAGTTAATCTCTTTTGACCAGCCCTAAGTGTTTTTAAAATTATCAATAACATTCTCATACATCCTTATTGCAACAACCCTCAACTCGAGAGGCACTTTTATCTCTGCCAAACTATTCCAAAGGCTTTTCCTAGGAACCATGTCAAAAGATTTTCTAAAGTCAACAAAAGAACAAAAAAGATTGGTTTTAGTATTGTTGAACTCCTCGGTAATGATCCTAAAGGTAAAAAGATGGTCCATAGTTGAATCATATATGCTAAGACTAGCCTGGACTTTATCTCTTTTACTGTGACTTTCTAGCCAAACGATAATCTTCTTTTCCAAAATAATTTCATAAATCTCGGCTAAAATCAGGCTAATCATAATGGTCCTATAATTAAAGGGAATGTTCTTATCCCCATTTTTAAAAATAGGAACAATGAGGCTTTGCATCCAAGGTTTAGGGAAGCCCTGCTTGACTGCTAAATTGAAGAGCTTGTGTATGTGAGGGATAAGGATTGGCCCTTCGATTTTAAAAATTCCATCTTGGTAGCCTTCAATGTCCTTATCTTTCCCATTTGTGAGTCTCTTAACCCTGAACTCTATGTCATCTAAAGAAAATACTTCCTACTTTGTAGGGACAATAGGAATGGTGTCCATGGCATTAGGGAACTCGTAAAGACTTTTAAGGTAGAAATTACAGTCCCTTAAGGGAAAACTATTATTTTCTTTAGTATTGCATATTAGAATTTGTCTCCAAAACTTCTTAGGATCCAACTTGTATAGTTTTGAAAGTTTCTCTTTCCTTTTATTGATATATTATCTTTTTTTTCTTTTAATTAAGGCTTTGTACGTATTCATCTTATCGAGTTTTAATGGCTCATTAGAAGCATCCCTAATGACTTTGCTAGCAATTTTACATTCTTTATTATACCAAGGGTTGATCTTTCTATTATTCTTTTTATAGGACACATCAAAAGAGAACTTGTTAATAGAAGTGGAAAGGGTAGTTGTAAAATTATGATAGAGTTCTTCAATGTTGTCGTTACAAGTTAGGAGGTTTAATTTACTATTTAAATCCTTTAATAAAATATCAACCTTATTTTTTTCAAAGCACAAATTCCTTTGATTATCAGAATTCTCTTCAATGGTTCTCCTATGCATGGAAAATTTTAGAGTTAGGGTTAAAGGTTTATGATCATAGTCAGGATCATGGTCATTTAAAAGGTCAAAA
>SNQJ01S0040310.1:27442-61909 GCA_010110895.2 Picea sitchensis
GAGAGATGTAGAGCTTGACCAACTCAGTACCAAACAAATTCTCAATTGGGTCTTTAGAGATTATTTTGTATCTATTATATAAAACAAGGTCCTCATATAGCCATAGATGATTATGGTTGGTGTCATTACTTAAAAGAGTAGCTTGTTTAGTTGCAGTCCTAGCATTAAAGTCTCCCAGCAGGAGGATATTACCTTCATTTTTCAAATTATAAATATCTTGTTCTAAATTATTATAGGGACAATTTTTATCTACATTATTTTTCTTATAAAAAGTAGAATTAATACGTGCAAAATAACAAATTTCTATATACATCTTCTTAACATTGGTGTCTGAAATTTGTATCCAAATGTATTGATTAAGAGGGTCAATTTTATGAAGTTGAATGTGAGGAGAAATGCTCTTTCTAATATAACAAGTTATGCCTCCTATCCCTCTACGGTGGAATTTTTTGTTGCATGCCGACCACAATACAAATCCTTCCATGTTAGGGACCTTTGACTCGTCATGCTCCCAAGTTTCAGCTAGATAGATAATATCAATATCACTCGGGATCCAACTTATCAGAGGACCTTTACGCCATGGAAAGCCATGACAATTCCAAGAAAGGATCCCGAGTGTCCCAAATTCCTATCTATTATTATCCTTCTGGTCTCTATCCCTAACAATAACTTTTTGATTTCTAATTATTGCCCATTTTCCTTCTTTCCTGGCTTCTTTTACCTTTTGAACTTCCTTCCTTATTTCATCTTGGTCTTCAGGAATGAAGTCTTCATTTATAAATATTCCTGACCCTTTTAAGCTCGAAGATTTACTAATTATGTTATATTTATGGTCACTACAACTCACTTTGACATGATCAACCTATCTTTGTGATCAATTATTTTT
Organism: Picea sitchensis; assembly: GCA_010110895.2. NCBI lineage: Eukaryota > Viridiplantae > Streptophyta > Pinopsida > Pinales > Pinaceae > Picea > Picea sitchensis. Next base: position 28,329 of record SNQJ01S0040310.1, read on the forward strand.
CCTAGCCTCTTTGCTTCTATGAGGTAAGTTGTATCAATTTGTGATTTATTTTTTAATTCTTCTTTTACTATTGCTAGTGTATCTTGCTCTTGTTGTTATTTTATACCAACAATTATGAGGAGGCTCTTTTGTTACGCTCATGGTCCAGTTCGATTAGCTTATTCATTTCCTCTTTGATGGGTTAGATATCCAATTTGTTTTTCATATTACCGAGTGTCAAATTGTTGGTTAGTTTTTCTTCTAGCTCTTTAATCCTATCTCTCAAGTTGTAATTTTCTTCAACCCCTCCTTCTTGGGTTGATTGTTTATGTTTTTCCATTTATTGAATTCTATCCATCATTGTGTGCAATTCACTCTTGAACCATAATAATCTATCCTCTATTTGAGTTTGAATGGTATCTTTAATTTTTTTATCAATCATTGCCTCTAGCTCTATTTGGAGTTTTACATCTCTTTCTTCACTCTTTTTTTCTAATGTTTCTAACTCTATTTGGATTTTAGCATCTATCTCTTCTCTTCTTTTTTCTATTGATTCCATATAATCCTAAAGGATCTCTACGGTAGGGTGATTTTGGTGGGGCTCCCCTTGTTAGGGTGAGTTTTTGGAATAGGTGGTGGAGTGATCATATTGAAAAGAAGAGAAAAAAATATGTAACAATTATTATTATGGATTGACTTTATCTCTCAAATCAACTTTTACTTATGAAACTTAAAAAATATATAAAATATATTTAAATCTCTTTAAGTAAAATTAAAATTGAATCAATTTAAAAAGCGACTCATGGAGATAAAAACCAAAAAGAAGTATTATTCGTGTTCAAAACCCTTCTGAGAAGTGCAAAAAAACTAGAGTAAAAAAGGTAAAGACCAAAGAGAAATATTATTCCATTCAAAACCCCAANCTTAAAAATGAAATATCTCCTTTTATATATATATATATATATATATATATATATATATAAATAAAAATAAAAATATTAAGTTTATTAATAAATGATATATTTATTTTGAAATATTTTCAAAAAAATATATATTATTAATTATATTTATATATAGATAAAACTTGTTCTGAAATATTTATTTATTGTAATAGGAAAATGTATTAGGTTTAAAATTTAGGAAGCTTATTTTATTTCACTATAATTCAAAGTGTAAAAAGTTTGTCACTTTTTACTTAAGGTATGAGTATTTTCATATAATATTTTGTTATAAAAAGTATGCCACTTTTTACTCAAGGTATGAGTATTTTTATATAATATTTTGTTATATCTTTTATCTAAGATATATATTTTATAGTAATGTGGATGTTAGTATTTATATTGGTTATATATTATTAAAATGATTAATTTAAATTCATTTTAATTTTAGATATATCAAAGGTTAAGAGGAATCAAATATATCTAGTAAAAAATATTTTTCAAGGAGAAAAATTAGAAAAATGTGAATGTCAATGAATGTAATCTCTATTCGTGTTTGATAGATCCAACATTAAAATGGATCAAGGGTAGATTGGGTTGAGATTGGTTGAATCAAAATAAATGTTCAATGTGAGCTAAAGATGAATCTACTCTCATGAACATGATGGATCAATGCTGGTTCAAAGACACAAATATGTCAATAATAACAAATTAATATGATTAATATATTTAATAACATATATATTACACAGTAATAAATGTGATGGTAACATTTCCCATTTTTACCTATGTATTTTATGGAAATGAAAGTTGACATCAAAACCATTCAATCATTAACTCAACATATATCAATAAAAGTGACACTTTATTACTTTTCAATGGAAATAGTTATTTTTCATTATTAATTTACATAATTTCAGTGGAATTTCCATATATTAGATAAAATATGCGAAACAAACAACACGGTGAGGCTATGCTCACTTCTATATTATTCAATGAAGAAAGATTACATCCTTATATAGGAAAAGACTCTACCGAGTCGGTTACATGCAAACCAAAGACAACTAGACTCTTAACTATGAACTAACTCTTAACACGCCTACAACTGACTCTCACAACTGAAGCTTATAACTAGTGCTTACAATTGGTGCTTACTCAATTATTTCCAAGTCTCCCCCTTAATGGAGAATGGATTGACTTCTACACCTAACATATCCCTAAACAATTCAAACTTAATCTTTCCAAGAGGCTTAGTGAAAATATCAGCAGCATTTTCACTAGTATTACAATACATAAGAGCTATTTCATTTGACTACAACTTTTCTCGAACAAAATGAAACTAAGCTTCAACATATTTTTTCCTTGCATGAAAAATCAGAATCTTCGTAATATTGATTGAACTTTAATTATCACATCTGATCATCGTAGGTCCATTTCGTTCTTCTCCAACATCTTGAAGAAGTATTCTTAACCAAACAACTTCACAAGTTGCTGCACACAAGGATTTATATTCGGCTTCCGTAGAAGAAAAATATACAGTAGGTTGCTTTTTACTGCTCCATGAAACAACCCTGGATCCAATGCTGAACGCATATCTAGTGGTTGATCTTCGATCATCCAAATTGCTAGCCCAATCAGAATCTGAATAACCTGTCAACTCAACATCATATGCATCAGTATATTTAATACCATAATCAAGTGTACCTTTTAGATACTTGAGTACTGCCTTTGCTGCATTCCAATGGCTTTCATGAGGTTTCGCCATGAACTGACTTAACACACTCACAGAATATGAAATATCAGGTCCAGTTGTGGTGAGATAATTCAGAATACCCACCATCTGTCTATACATAGTGCCATTCACCTCCTTCGAACCATCATCACAAGAAAGTTTCATATTCTGTTTCATGGGAATAGTAGAAGACTTACATTGATCCATTTTAAATCTCTTAAGTATTTCTCTGATATACTTACTCTGACAAACAAAAGTTTGGCCTAGATTTCTCCAAACTTCAAGACCTAGGCAAGTAATGTAACTCACCAAGATATTTCATTTCAAATACCTTTGATAACTGCTCCTTGATTTCATCAATTAACTTCTCTGCATTTTCTGTAATTATTAAATCATCAACATATAATGAAATCAAAACTATATACCCCTGTTCATCAAATTTGGTATACAGATTTGGATCACTTTTGCTCCTCATAAAACTATGTTGAAGAAAGAAAGAGTCTATCTTTTCATACCATGACCTAGGTGCCTATTTTAGTCCATACAATGCTTTCTTTAACTTACAAACTAAGTGTTCTTGCCCCTTTTCAACAAACCCTTCAGATTGAGTAAGGTAAGCCTCTTCCTTTAACTCACCATTCAAAAATGCAGATTTAACATCTAACTGATGGAGCTTCCAATGGTACTTTATAGCTAAAGCAATTAACATTATGATAGTATTCAATTTAGCTACTGGTGCAAATGTTTCAGCATAATCAATACCTTTTGTTTGTGAATACCCCCTTTGCCACCAGTCTAGCCTTATACTTATCTATACTACCTTCTAATTTAAACTTGGGTTTGTATATCCATTTGCATCCAATGGGCTTCTTATGTTTAGGCAATTCAGTCAATTCCCAAGTATTGTTTTTCATTATAGATTCATATTCTTCTTCCATTGCATTTCTCCATTCGTCATGTTCATTAGCTTCATCAAAACTCATGGGTTCTATGACATTTGAAATGCTACTCATTAGGGCATAGTCTTTATACCTCTTAGGAAGCCAAATCTGTCTTGGAGATCTTCTCAACTGATTATCTTCCTCCCCACTTTGTGAAGATCTGTCTTCACCTCTAGGTGAACTGTGACTTCTTGAATTGTCCATATCACTGAGTTCTTCTTCTTGTTGTTGTTGTTGTCACTACGGGGATGGCTGCTACTGTGTGGGTTGTTGCTGTTGCTGCTCTTCTTTAACTCCTTCATCAAGAAGTCTCTGCCATTCCTCATGATTGTTGTCGTCATGATTTCTTCCTTCCTGCTCATGGAAAAGTACATCTCTACTTGCGAAATACTTTGTGAGTAGCAGGATCAAACAGTTTGTATGCTTTAAATTCAGAACAGTACCCAATGAAAATACATTTAATGGATTTAGCATTCAATTTCCTCCTATTCTCCTTTGGAATATGAGCAAAATCCTTACACCCAAATACTTTCAAATTATGAACTGCAGGTTTGGAACCATTCAAGGCTTTGAAATGAGTAACATTATCAAGACACCTTGTTGGACTTTTATTCTTTAAATAAACTATAGTATTTATGGCTTCATCCCAAAATGCAATTGAGAGATTCTTACCTTTCATCATACTGCGTGCACACTCTACCAGAGTTATGTTTTTCCTTTCAGTGACTCTGTTTTTCTGTGGAGTGTGAGGTAGTGTAAACTACTGTACTATTCCATTATCTTTGCAATATTTGTTGAAATCCCCTGATTTATACTCTCCCCCTTGATCTGAGCGAAGGATTTTGATGGATTTTCCTGTCTGTTTTTCCACCATGGTTCTGAATTCCTTAAAGTACTCGAAAACATCACTTTTTTGTCTAAGGAAGTAAACCCATGTGTATCGCATGCAATCATCAATAAATAACAGAAACTAAAATGCACCTCCTAAAGACCTCATATGCATAGGCCCACAAACATCAGTATGCACAAGATCTAACACATCTCTCTTTTTCTTATCAGGATTAGAGGGGAATTCATCTATGTGCATCTTTCCTAATGCACATCCATCACAAGCAACCTTCTCATTCTTTAACATGGGAATTCCTTCAACCATATTTTTTTTTTGTAATAACAATAAATCAAGATGATTGATGTGTCCATAACTTTGATGCCAAAGAATCTCTGTTGGCATAGTGGCAGAATTCAGTGCATGATGTACTTTGCTGGTAACATCAAGTTTGTATAGACCTCCTGCTCTGACTCATATTGCAACAGTTTGGAAGTGGTCTAGCAGATCCTTCACTATGCAATAATTCTTGAAAAATTCAACCTTCAAGTTCTGATCTGTAATGGTGGACACAGAGATCATTTTTTTCTTTATTTCTGGCACGTACACCACATTGTGAATGTGACGAACAATACCATTCGACAATGTCACAAGAATGGCTCTGTATCCCTTGATTTGATGAGCGCGGTCATCTCCAAGATATATGCTGGCACCATTCTGTGTTTCTTTAAAATTAACATACCAATTTTTTTTACAAGTCATATGTATTGATGCTCCATAATCCACAAACTAGGCATTAGAATCGTCCGTTTTAGTAGATAAAACAGCGTTAGACACAAACAACCTAAGATCCCATGAGTCAAAATTCGAGGGTTCATCAATATCATCACTAGCAATAAATAATCTGAGATCTTGATTTGAAGATTTTTCTGCATAATGACCTCAATGTGCTCTAGGTTTATTCCTAGCCTCATCACTTTTCTTCTTATGACAGTCTTTAACAATATGTCTAGGTCAGCCACAATAAAAACAACTCTTTGACTCATTCCTATCAGATTGCATACCTTGATTTGGAGATTGTCTTCTCTGCGATGAACTATATCTCTTCCATGAACCACCTCTCTCCCATGAACTGCCTCCTCTGCCTCTTACTCCTGATCTCCATCTCATAGATCTATTATTTGACCACAGTGTCAAATATTTACTCGAAGGCTTCAGATTCCCGTGCCTCTCTTCCTCTTGCAGCAAAATACTTGTCAGTTCTTTAAACGTAGAAGGTTTCTCCCTTGCTGCGAGACCTGTTATGAACATATGATAATATTCTAGCATACCATTTAAGGTAATAGTGACCAAATCAGTGTTGGAAACAGTTTCCCCTATATTTACTAGCTTGTCTTTCACCTCTTTAATATGACCCAAAAATGAACTGACAGATTAATTTCCATTCATCTTAATGCCTAGCAATTTAGTTTTCAGGAACAAATTGCAATTTGTGTTGCTAGTTTCATACAATGCTTTAAGCACTGTCCATGTTGTAGCAGAAGTTGTAGCTTCTCTAATATGTGTAATTATGCTATCTTTAATAGACATGCGCAACAATACCTTTGCCTTGTTTTCACGCTTCTCCCAATCTTGGATCTATGTTGTTGTCGCACCTGCAGCCGAATCAGATTTCAGTTCAGTTCCCTTCGCAATGTTCCAAACACCATAGCTCTCCATGAGCGTCTGCATCTTGAATTTCCAGTTAATGAAATTCGAGCCATCTAGCTTGTTGGCTTTGTTGAGGTAGGTCCCGACCAACAGATTCACCATCGCCGCAATTTTGTCTCTACAAGTAAATCACCAAGGATATGCAACTTTCTGTTGCTTTGCCTTCCGATACCACCGATCCGTCTCAATCTCGGCTCTCAACTTTCACACACAAAATCTCACAAATAATATTCTCTTGAATAAACTTTAATATCCACTTAAAATTCAAAATTATCCACTTTGAATAAAAATTCACTTTTAATAAACTCCAAAATAAAACCCACTTTGAATAAAGTGAATAAATCACTCTTCACACTTCACTTAAAAAATATCCACCTTTTTGAATAAGAAATTCAAACTGTAACCATGCAAAACTCCACTTAAAAAAAAATATTGTATCTCACAGCTTATTCAAATGCTCGAGAAAAAACAAACATGCACAAATGCTTACACCACAAGCTCACTGCACGCGGGTTTATCACTTCTCTTCCACACTAGATGGATTTGCACAGGCTCTTACACCAGATCTATGAATTTGCACCAGATCTGAATGCTCACTCTATACGTGCACAATTTTCACCTCCACGCATGAAAAACTCATGAAGAACTTCACAATTTTCCTTTAAACTCCACACATGCAAGCAATAATCCTTCTCCTTGTATACTTAGCACAAACTCATGCAAGCAAAACATGACTTTCCAAACAAAAGTGAAAAATGGAACTGTATTTTACCTCTTCAACACAATTTCAGATGGATTTGCTCACGCCCCTCCTCGTAAGCTTGCGGATTTAGCAAAGCTCGCCCTCTTGACTCTTATAAACTGGTCGCCGGATTTCTCACGAATCCTATCCAATGTTTTTCACGCTATCCATGCTCTCTCCCTGTGGCTCTAATACCAAGATAAAATATGCGAAACAAACAACACAGTGAGGCTATGCTCACTTCTATATTATTCAATGAAGACGGATTACATCCTTATATAGGAAAAGACTCTTCCAAGTCAGTTGCATACAAACCAAAGACAACTAGACTCTTAACTATGAACTGACTCTTAACATACCTACCACTGACTCTCACAACTGAAGCTTATAACTGGTGCTTACAACTGGCGCTTACTCCATTATTTCCAGGTATATTTACCTCCTTCAATATGTACAATGAAACTAATCAAAGAAACACTTAATCTCACAGAACTCTTTGTGATTAGAAAACCTCATTTTCTTGGAATGAAGAGAAAATATAATGAATGGAATATTGCTAATGGAGAAGTTCTACAAAATCAATGTTGAGGATATTCTTATAATATTGCTACAAAATCAATGTTGAGGATATTCTTATAACATTGCTACATTTGTGGTAATGAGGATATCATCGAATTTGAAATGTAAGTAAATAATTTATAATTTTTAAATGTTTTTTATTATCTACCCTCTAAATATTATGTGTTTGATTGTTGAAGAATCTCTCTAAATGTGTAACGAATCATAGACAAGCATGTTTCTTTGTGTTAAAAGATCGTTAACGAATCCCTCTAAATTTGTAATGACTCATAGACGAGCATGTTTCCCCCTAAATATTATGTGCATGATTGTTAATGAATCTCTCTAAATGTGTAACGACTCATAGACAAGCATGTTGCCTTGTCTTAAAAGATTGTTAACGAATCCCTCTAAATGTGTAATGACTCATAGACGAGCATGTTTCATTGTCTTAAAAGTATGTTTCCTATTGTATTTCCACAACATAAACTCCAAAGTTAGGCTGATGAAAGAGAAAATTGTGCCTGTATTGAATATGTGACCAAATTGATCTGCATTGTATTATTGTTAAAGTTAATGCATCAAATATTTTGGGTTTTCCATTTATTAAAATCAGAATATTTAAATGTTTTACATTGTATTTTTCTCTACTAGATTATTTTTCACTGCCCATTGTTCAAATCAATACACCAAATTCTTCTGTATCATAGTAATTTCAATTTTGAGATTAATGCACCAAGTCATTTTACAATGTATATTTGTTGGAATCAATGAACCAATCAAGTTACAATGTATTGTTATGGACAATTGTTGCCTTTAGTGTGTTTGTTTAAACTGTATCTATATTCCAACACATCCAACCTTCTTAATGCTACAGACCTGTCGGATATTAAACTATTAATTCAATATTCAGATTAATAAATTATTCAATAGTACTATGAGAATCATTCATCATTCATGATCGAGTTGATCCCTGATTTCTACATGGTATCAGAGCATGACCTTCCTTCCCTACTTGTTTTCTTGTTTTCTAAGCATGTGTATTGTGTATTCCTGTGTCATGTTGCTTACTGATTTATTTTCTCAACTGTGTGATTTCTTTTGTTTCGCCTTTAGTTTGTGGCCCATTGTCTCAAATCTGGTAATTTCATAGATCTTGGCCGAGTGTGGGCTCGATTATTTCAAGCATTGGATCCTGGCTTTTGTGGATCTTCTGCAAACTTGTTTTTACAGATCCGATCAGATCTGTATTCCATGCGTGAGCAAAAATTTGGACGGTTTTTAAAGCCCTCTCAGCGTCGAAGTCCGCATGTGCCGCCGGTTACAGTTGGACTATATCGATTTTCAAATTTTCGTCAACTTTATTTATTACTCGAATCCTGAGGAACAAAGTGAGGAAGGGTTGGAAGATTTCCCTTAGATTTGTTTTCGACTGATCGTTTATCTTAGATTTGTTTTCTACCTGATCGACCGATTAAATTTTTATTTTCACGCATCCAGCTTCCAGTCTCTCCGTTCGTCCGTTCTCTATTGATCATTCCACAGAGACCTTTGTTGTTGATCCTTCCGGTTGATCCTTCCCCACAGACCTTGGTTATTGACAATGTGAAGGAATTTGTTTATTTTAGAGGCTTTTTGCACATGGTTTACTTTGCCAATTTATTGTATTTTAGAGGTTATTGGCCAAGTTTTTTCCATATTTCTTAAGAGAAGTCTTCATTTTGATTGATTGAGGAGTTGTGACCAGAGTTCTGCTCTATTTCAAATGACTGGTTGCACTTCATAATAATTTTCCTAATTGAGATTATTTTTATCATCACGAATTTCATGAAGAGATGTTGATTTCTCAATTGTAAATGGGTAACTAACATGATCTTGTTTGTAACTATTCATATAGATGATTGTAATTGTAAATGGGTAACTAACATGATCTTGTTTGTAACTATTCATATAGATGATTGTTGTCCATGATAGCTATATAGATGATTGTTGTCCATGATGACTATTTATGGTAAGACTTGCTCTGCATCTTTGAGTAGTGGATTTTGTACCAGATAGTCTTATGAGTGTAACTAGGGATTTGTCTCCGAGCACTTACTTTGTTTTGCATCTTTTTAGCCTTTGTCTTGTACTCCATACTTTAGTCATCAATATGTCATGCTTCTTTGGGTGATTTTTTACCCATCATGTTGGATCCATATTAAGCATCTTTTGAGTGAGCTTTCAACTATCATTGCCTCAGTTTTTTGGAATGTGCATTGGAGATTGACTCTATTTTAGAGAGGAGTTTTTATCCTATGGGTGTTTCTCCTTTTCTCCTTTTATGAGAGTTTGTAAGGCCTTGTTTTCAGGACCTATATGTATTTTTTTTTGGTTTCTCCTTATATTTTGCTTATTGGGGGGTGTTGGCAGTGTTGTTTTCCAACACATCCACCATGTGTGAGTTTTAAGCATACTTAGACCCTCAACTAAACAACTATTCTTAACTATTTTTGAGATCTCTTTTTCTTATAAAAAAAGCCCTTTTATGTATTTTTAGTCATTCAAATTAATAAATTATTCTATATTAGTATGAGGATAATTCATGATCTAAATTGATCCTCAAATCTCTATATGAATTTCTACATAGTACACTGAGTATAGATCTCATGTAAATAAAAATCCTCTCATATATTTTTATTAATTTAGATTCATTCATATTAATAAATTATTCTATATTAGTATGAGGATCCTTAATAATCCGAGTTAAAGTGAATTTCTACATAATAAGAAAAATATAAGTTCATTTAACATTGTTACTAAAATTAAGTCACATTATCTATCCTACATTATAACTCTACAAATCACATCCAACAAAACTAATTAATAAATAGGTATGGAACATATAACAACAACTCTACTACAAATTACTTTCACGGTTTGTGGTGAAATCAACGATTCTCTAATTTTTAAAAGCCACCCTCAACATGACATTTAACACTCAAATATTCAATAGACTACTTAATCAACCATTATCAATAGTGACTTGTCATAATCGTAGTGACTTATCATAATCGTATGAAGAATGAATTTATTGCTTTAATGGATTGGTTTATGAATAATTAATATATTGTTTTACTATCTTGGTTTATAGGATGATTGACATATTCATGTTTGTTCTTATAAAGTAAGGTGAATGCGATTGGACAGAGAAGACACGGTGAAGGTTCTCTAAACACTTATAAAGTGAAGTGAGTGTGAATGGACAGAGAAGACATAGTGAAGGTTTTCTATAATTTTCAAAAATTGATATTCTTTTAATTTCTCCATGTATACATTAATTAATAATTTTTTTTATGATAATGTAATTTCTTCAGGTATGTTTTAATTAATTCCTCTTTATGATAATGCATTTTTTATTAGCTCAACGTTGCTATAATCTTTCATGACGTTGGTGTTTTACTCATTTGAAACATGTTTTTTAACCCAAGTTATTTTCCTTAGAGAATCCACTATCTGTATAGCTGTAGAGGTTTGCTGGTTTAGGGGAAATTCTTAGCCACGCTTAAACAAAAAAATATTGTGTTCTATTTTCATGATTGATATGTAACATTTTTCTAAGTTATGTTTTTATATGTTATTTTTCATTTACTTTAATTTTATATATTAATAGTTTTTTTACATGGAAAAATAATTTCATTTTTAATTTCAAAAATCCAAACTATAATGATATAATTATTTAAATTATAATTTTATTATAAACTTTTATTTTTTAAAATTCAAGTAATAATGATGCACTTTTTAAAATCATACAAAGCTTAAAGAAATAGTCATTTAATTTGAGAGGTAATTTATGATTTAAGGGTGCCAAGTCTGGGTTCTCTTCGATTCTGCCGGAATTTTTGTAGCTTCGTATGTGTGGAGCCTCTCAGAAGGAGATAACAAACAAGAAAAAGCCCATGGCTTATTGCAAGGCATCCTTATAGTCACGGAAGAGTGGATTGGATCTATGGAAATGGTTTAGTTGGGGACTTTATGGTCATCATAAAGATCTTTGGAAATGGTTTAGTTGGGGACTTTATGGTCATCATAAAACACAAGGGTATCATAAATTGTTATATCCTAAAGTGTTTGGGGGCTCTATGTCATCATAAAACACGAGGGTATCATAGATTGTTATATAATGGTTTAGTTGGGGGCTCTATGGTCATCATAAAATACGAGGGTGAGGGTATCATAGATTGTTATATCCCAAAATGTTTACTCTTGTATCAAGAGTTAATCCCATCAACATTAAATTACCTTTGAGAAATCAATCACAACATCGTTCCCCTCACTTCAATATGGAATCTCCGAGGATGCATTGTAGTATTAACAACATGCAATCATTTACCCATGCTCCTAGATTTGAACAACTCGATGTTATAGTGCATATTCAATGTGGGACTATGGAGAGAGCAGGTGACTTAATTGGGCATGTTGGTGGGCCTCAATCTAACAAGGATTGTATATATGGTACGTTTGAATTGTATACTTGGGCTATTTATCCTTACCATTTGTGTTGGTTTGGGTATTGGAATTGTTTTTTGAGATTCAATTTCAAGGGAATATTTTGTCTTAAGTGATATCTTTGTTATCTTATATATTGATTATTTCAATTATTTCAATTTTTTTTTATTTTTAAGTCATTTCTTCGTCTATTCTATTTTGTTATTGGAGTATTATGTTTCGGGGAAGTACAAGAGCCTAGGCATTTTAAGTCTAATTTTTGGAGTTTTTTATGGGATGATAATTTGTATTAAATATGGAATCTAAGGGAACTGGATAAAAATTTGGGATGAAATGTCATGTTTTTATCACTCTTTATATAACCATTTCCTCTATTCTGGGGATTCTTAGATAGGTTTTTTTTTTTCTATTAGCATGCTAGTTTTTTCCTCTCTATTATGTCATTGATAATGAAGTATACTTAACCTCAACACTTCGAATAAAAAACATAAAACATAGTGCAAAACACAAGAACGCAAGAGAAAAGAGAGAGAAACCCCAAGAAAGGTCTCTTTGGTAATAAAAATACAGACCTATCTTCACTTTCCTCTTCAAGGGCGTGACCTACAAGAGCAATGCTCCAAAAAAAATAAAACATCTTCACAAAACATTACATAACTTTTTAATCAAGATATAACTATCCATAGAGAATATTAACTACCTATGGGCCCCTATAATGAGGGTCAACGAACTAATTTGGGTCAAAACGGAACCGTTTTACAATGAGTTACTATTAACGAAATATTTAATGGATTTATTAATGAACTAGGTTGGTGTCATACATCAATAAAGTATCTAAGTAAGGGGGTTAAGTTAGGACCCTCATATTCCCCCCTGATTTGAAAGAAACATTATCCTGACGAATGAAGGTGAGTCAATTGTTGTAGAATCATTGTTGGTTCTCACCTAGAATTTTTTAATAACATATATTTTCATTGGATCAATACTTTCTTAATCATGCACTTGCGCTAGTGGCAGTCTTTGTCATCCAATACTACTTATGGATGGGGCTAGATGGAACCTTCTTCATGAAGTCCTGATAGGTTGGTCTAAACTTTGTAATATGATCCAACAAGTGTATTCAAACAAGACACATGAAAAACTAGATGAATCTTGGAGTGGGCTCACAGAGTCGACTTGTAGATGACCTGACCAATGTGTTGTATGATCTGATAGGGACTATAAAACTTGGGATATAGCTTAAGTGGAACTTCATCTTTGAGTGGTTTATATTTATAAGTTTTCAAGTGAAGAAACAATTGATCCATTTTATTAAAAGAATGACCATATCTATGTTAATCTGCTTTTTGTTTCATTTTTGTGACACAACCAATTTTTCATTGAAGATATGGATAACAGATTCTCTAGTGTGAAAAAATCTATATACTACATGAACCTTCAAGGTGACTAGTACATTAGATTCCATTGACAGGTTTTTTTGGCCATAAACAAATTCATATGTTTTCATTTTGGTAGATCCATCATAAGTAGTGTTGTACCACCATTCAGAATGGGGAATCCAATGTGTCCATTAGTGTGGATTTTTGGAAGAAAAACATCTCAAATAGGTTTCTAAGCACTTGTTTACTCCTTATGTTCAACCATCATTTTGAGGATGATATATAGCACTCAAATTCAATTATCTACCTTGTATTTTAAATAGCTCTTTACAAAATTTGATGGTGAATGTGGGGCCCCAATCCTAGATAGTGGAAGTGGGAATACCATGTAGCTTAGATATTAGAACCATGAAGTCCTCAACCACTAAGGAAGGAGTGAAAGGATGATCTAGGACACATAAATGAGCATCTTTTGAAAGACATTCAACAACCATCATGATGACTGATTTGTTTTCCTCTTTCGGGAATCCTACAATAAAATCCATTGAAATGTTTTCTCAAATATGTGTTAGGAATCGTAGTGGTTGCAATACCCCTTGTATTTTCACTATATCTTCCTTGTTTCTTTGGGAAGTTTCGAAGGATGCTAAAAATTCTTGGTTATTTGTTTTCATGCCATCCCAGAAGAATGAATTATTATTTATTTCACAGGTTTTATAAAAGGTAGAGTGACCTACTATTGGTGATGAATGTAGATCCTCTAAGACTCATTTTCTTAGGGACACATAATTTTCAATAACAATGCAACCTTATACCACAATGTATCTTTTTTTCATGTATAATTTTTAGGTGGATTGAAACCACTTGAAACCATTGGATGATATACCTTAAATTATTTTATACTATCCATTCCCTACAAGCCTCCTCAATCCATCCTGAACTTGGTAATGATAAGGCAAGGAGTGACCCATTGCCCATCAATTATCTAGATAAAGCATCGGAAACAAAATTCTTTCTACCCTTCTTATATATGATCTGATAATCATACCCCAACATCTTGGTGACCCATTTATGTTTCTTTGATGAAAAATACCATTTTTCAAGGAAGTAATTTATACTATGATGTTCATTCGTTATCCTATGAGATATGGGTTCCAATTCTCCACTACATGAAGGTTAGCCATCATTTCCTCATCATATGTGTATTTTCTCAAATTGTGGGCACACAATTGTATAGTGATGAGTGCCAAAACGTGTCTTTCTTGCATGAATACTACTCCAAGACCTATACCCAAAGCATAAAATCCCAAGAAACAATTATGATTAAATTCAGGCACTACTGATAGTGGAGTAGTGCATATTGAATCCTTTAAAGTAGTGAAGGCCTACGTTGGTACCTCACTCCAAACAAAGGATTTATTATTAAGGAGTGAAGTTAGGGGAGGTGGAATTTTTCCATAATTTTTCAAAAAATTCCTATAGCACAATATAAGTCCTAATAATAACCTGAATCTCTTCAATGTTTTGGAATGGACCCAATATTTCATAGCCACCACTTTCTTGGGATCAACCTGAAATCCCTCTTAAATTACAATGTGACCCAAATATTCAACCTAAGGAGCCCGAAAATCACATTTGGAGAAATAAAAAAATAATTGGTTATCTCTCAAGAGTTGCATAGACTTATCCACATTATCTATGTATGATCCCCATGCATTAATATAGATGAAGGTACCATCAAATAATAATAGACCAAAATTGTGTAGGGAGGGTTTGAAATTATTCTTCATGAGGCTCTAAACAGTGGATGGAGCATTACAAAGTCCAAAAGTAATAACTAGAAATTGATAATGCCCTTCATGTGTTCTAAAGGATATCATTGGGATGTTTTCCTCTTTCATTGCAATTTGGTGGTATCCTAGACATCTATCAAGCTTAGTGAAAAACAATTATCCATGAATTTCATCAAGGAGATCGTCAATAATAGGGATGGGAAATTTGTCCTTAATTGTCAAATTATTGAGATCCTAAAAGTCAGGACACATGAACCAAGTTCCTTCCCTTTTTAATACCATTACTATTGGTGATGAGTAAGGGTTTGCATTGGGACACATTACCCCCACCTCCAATAGCTCATGACTGATGTTTTTTGTTTCATTATTGTTTGCAAAATTGTGTCAAAGCGAGATACATTTGGTGGTTGAATTCCTGGAATTAAGGGAGTTCCATAACCATGTTCATATTAAAAACGGGTAAACCCTTTGGTTTCTAAAATACCTAATGATCTTTTTCAAGGAATGGCTACAAGTTTGGGTGGATTTCTTATTTTTTCTTCTCTATAACCTGTATGGAATTAAATTGGGAAATAATATGAGAGTGGCCTTTCTTTAATAACTTCTCCATATGATGAGATATAACTATTTTAGGAGTGTCTATATGAATCCATTAAAGGGTGTGTACAAGACTGTATTTAGTGAAACTGATATAGAGTTATTTGAAATACATGGTGACTAGTACTAATGTGCATAACCATTCTTCCCCCAATACTATATCACACCCACCCATATTGATGGAAAATAGATGGGGTTTGAGTTGATAGTATCTGATATGGAGTTTGATTTTTTCACATATTCCCCTCATTTCATCATACCTCCATCGACGATCATGATTTTAAATTTGAGCACCGAGTGTACAAAAAAAATGGTTTCTTCTACAAGTCTATTTGGAATGAAATTGTGAGTACTTCCACTATCAAATAGGACTATGGATTTCTATTGTGTTATGTTACTTATGACTTTCAATGTTTATGGAGTTGAAAATACTGGTAATGCATGCCCATAATTAAGTGGTTCTTCATGAGAGAATGGATGTTCAATATCCACCTTAGTTTGAGTGTTGTTGTATTCAACCTATAACTCTAGTGTCTGTACGATACTTATGTCTTCAATCATGGACTGATCAATCATATCAGTTTGGGACAATTTATGTTCTTGACACCAATGTCCTGGAGCATATTTTTTATGGAGGTTATAGTAGAGTCCCCCTCATTAGTAATTTTCCATTTCCACTAGAAACAATGTTTATACTCTCAAGGGATGAGTAGGAGTTGTTCTTGGGTAAGGACCCTTGAGACAAATAGCATGAGGAATGAAGGTTGGTTTTTTGTTTGTCCATTGATCATTGTCTCTTCTTCTAGGTCCCTTTGAGTCACTTACAACCATGTAGAAGGACATTACATTATAAATTATGTTGGAATCTCCTACTCAAGGTTAGTAATTAAACATTATTTATAGAAATAATCTCTTATGTTTTCTGTATGGATAGCTAGTTTATGAAAGGTTTCCATAAAGTTTATGACATAGCCTATTGTTTATAACTTGGTAATCCACCCAAAATATTGAGTATCTCTCTAGAAACATGAACAGATAGATTTAACAAACTAACTCAGAGAAATATATGCCACATATGATTTTTATTCCATTCCAACCATTTCCATCATTTTGTATCTAGCTATAGGACCCCCGACCTAAGTTTCATCATGTCATAAATAACTCTCTAGAGGGTGATGTAATTTTCTATTCGAGTGACCCATCTAGATAGGTCAAGACCATCAAACTTGGCCGGGTCCACCCTAGGAAAATGATGCCATATGTTCTTATCGACTAATATATTGTGGTGCAGACCTAATGAGGGTTGTGGGTGGATACATTGTCTAGAGATTGAAGTTTCTTCCAAGTGCTGCTCAATGTGCTATGCATTCTAGTTGTTCTCTTGTAACATCCCCAAACTCTTATTGGGAAATGACACACGAAATTTTCCAAACTATCACATCATTTAGTAAGTGGTATACTTCTGTAAATGATCGTATTAATGTGGATAAAAATAACTATATACATATACGACATATATAGGAAACAACCATCATAATAAATGCATAAATATTAACACAACATATAAATTTGCACAAAATAAACACTTATCTTTGGTATAAAAAACACCAACTATGTGTAGACCTTCCACATTCCTCCCAGCCTTAGACTGCACTTGCCATAAAATTTCAGCAATGGGTCACCCCCGAGATGGGGATAAAATCCACCTAGGTAAGGAAAATACTAACCATGCTATGGTTTCTTAAAAAACACAAAACTCAGACTCAAGTACCAACTCAAACTAAAACCTTACAGTATGTCATTCCTAACGTGCTTGTACCACCACAGGAATTGTGCCCCTTCTCTTCTAAACAATCCTTTGGCTTCCCCACTTCCCTTCCAAGGCTTCAACAACAGGTCATACATGATGTCTCAGATCCCTATTGCTACAGCTTGTCACATTTAGAAATAAATTACTAGCAATTCTCTCACCTCGAGAGAATTCTCACGGGCCTAACAACCCGCTTATTCAATGTGCTATGAGCCTGACAAACCACCTCTTCCATCCTACTTCAATGCTCTTCCTTGTAAAGGTGCATGTACAGTACTGGTGGCATGAAAGTCCCAATGAAAAAAATGAGGTGAGGTATGAATAATTATCCCCCCGTGGATGAATGAGCTAAAGTCCAAAAATATATGTGCATATTCCCAACTTGACACTTTTCATGTTGGTAACTACATGGGCCACACATCGGTTCTCTCACATGGTGATACATTTCTTCATAGGGACTTAGGATAAAATGCATTATCCCCTACTTTATACTTCAACTTTAGGAATAATGATAAAATATTCGTTTTTGTCTTAATACCTCTTAGCTTAGGCGCTTTTCTAGTCTCTTAGACCCCTTTTCCCATTCTAGTGGAGTTTACCCCCCCATACTCTTTTACATGGTTGGTCTAAAGAAGTGATGTGTTTTCATTAAAAACTGATTGTGATTACATTTACAAAAATAGGCTCACTAGTCTTTCAACTTCTAGCTCACCAACCTAATAACCACATAGGCACTCTAGCCTCAAAATACATATATGAAAAGGTACTATAATCTCCAAGTATCTTGGCTCACCAACATATATGTACAATTACATTATGTTTACAATAGGGTTTTTTCTAGGGTATTGCATTTCCCTCCCCCTTATTTATGCATTGTCCTCGATGCATTATATACATATGTACAAAACAAAATTCACAAATTTTCAAAAAGATGTGGGTATTCTCCCCACATAGCATCATCATGTTCTCAGGTTGTATCCTCAGCACCGTATCAGGTCCAATGGAGCCTTAACAATCATAGTGCTCGATTCCAAAGTAGCTTCACTTTCTGATCTAATATGCATACCGACAGAACTCATAAGTTTCCTTCTTGCTCCACCTGAATCACATTCCAATCAATCACATCATTATCATAAGGTACATATTTTTTAAGAAATGACACATGGAATACATTATGAATGCACCTTGATGTAGGTAAGGAATGCATATATGCAATTGGACAAATTCTCTCCAGGATTTCAAACATCCCATAATAATGTTTTTCCATCTTAGAACAATTTCCCAACTTTAGGGAACTTCACATGGCATTTACTTTCAAGAACACATGGTTACCCAATTTAAACTCTCTGTGAGTTATGCCTTTATCTGCATAAATCATCTTCCTATCTTGGGAAACCTTTAAATTCCATTTTTTTTCATCCTTTGCTCTTCCATTTCCCTGAGTAATTTTGGTTCAACCACTGCTTTGTCGAATGGGTTGTCCCATCTCATTTGAGTTTTTCACTTTCCCCCATAAAGTTCCACAAATGAGGTCATCTTAACAGATCCTTGATACCCATTGTTATAAGCAAACTCAACCAAGTGTAGGTAGTCTTCCCATTTTGAAGGTTTATCCATCACATACATCAACAAAGTTACCAACTTAACGACGACTCTGGCCCAAAAAACACATATTTTTGCAAAAACAACATGAAAATCAACCACCAAATCAAAAAGTGGTGCTACCGATAGCACCATTTTTTCAAACGGGGTCAAAATTACAACATTTTTCAAGCATGGCATTCAAAACTCATATAGTAGCTCAAAAAAGCCTTAAAATCAATAACTAAATAAAAAAAGATGTTACATAAAGAAAAACATTTTTTTTCAAAACGTTAAAATTAGATATATTTTGAAATTGTATTTTCGTAGTTGGTACCATTAAAACCAAAACCTCAAAATCAACCATCAAATTGAAAAGTACTGCTACCGGTAGCACCAATTTTAAGATTGGGGTATTAAAATGACACATTTTTTTAATGTGGTAAAAGAAATCATTCTTACTGTAAACAAATCATAAAATAAACCCTAATACATAATTCCATGAAAACAATACATTTAAACATATATATTCGAAACCCAAATTTGATAAAATAAAACATTAAAATACAGGTTGAAAAAAAAACTAAAAACAAATAATATCCACGGGAAAACAATAATTTTAAGAAGAAAGATATATATTTTTTTTTTGTAAAAATAAATAATAATTTTTTTTTTTTTTTTTTTTAAATAAAAAAAGTGAAAAAAAAAAAAATATATATATATATATATATATATATATATATATATATATATATATATATATATAATATATATATATATAAAAATCTAAAATTAAAAAATATTTAAAAATGTTAAAATTCCATAAAGTAGAATACTTATATGATTAAAAAAATTAAGAAGAAATTAAAATCCACACTTTCATTATATATATATATATATATATGTAAACAATAGGGCTAATGTTGGGCGTAGCCCCAGCCACCAGCTGGGCAGGGCCATATCTTGTGGCACTGAGACTGAACCTTCCCATGAAGGGGACGTGCCGACATGCATGCAGTGTGTGTTTGTGTGTGTATATATATATATATATATATATATATATATATATATATATATGGTGTGTAAATGGAAGAATTGTAAAAAGAGGTCTCAAGTTGGGTTCTCACCCCAGATTTACTTGTGCTCCGATTGTGGGCTTGGTGTGTCACACATCAATAGAAGAACTAATATATTGAGAGACATCCAATAAATGCATTAATACGTATTTTAGGTTTCACAAGTAAAAGTTGATTTGAGAAACAAAGTCAATCCATAATAATAATTGACCTCTTCTTTTCAATATAGGTACTCCACCACCTATTCCAAGACTTAGCCTAACAAGGGAGGACCCCCAAAATCACCCTAGATATCCTCTACGATTATATGGAATCAATATAAAAAAAGAAGAGAAGATTCCAAAATCCAAATGAGTTAGAAACATTAGAAAAAGAAGTGAAGAAAGAGACATAAAACTACAAATAGAGTTAGAGGCAATGGTGATAAAAAAAAGTAAATATACCATTCAAACTCAAATAGAGGGATAGATTCTTAGGGTTCAAGTGAATTACATACAATGGAGGATAGAATTCAATAAATGGAAAAACATAAACAATCAACCAAGAAGGAGGGTTGAAGAAAATCAAAACTTGAGAGATAGGATTAAAGAGCTAGAAAGAAAAACTAACCAACAATTTGAACCTCAATTAATATGGAAAAAAATTGGATATCAAACCAATAAAAGAGGAAATGAATAAACTAATTGAACTTGACCATGAGCGTAACAAAAGAGCGAAGCTCATAATTTTGAGTATAAAGAAGAATTAAAAATGATACAAAATTGATACAACCCACATCATCTGAGAAGAGGCTAGGAAAAAAATTGATCATAAATATGGGTTGATCCGTGTCAAAGTAAGATGTAATGATCATAAATATAGGATACTTAGTAAATCTTCAAGATTAAAAGAGATTGGGAATATTTATAAATGAATACTCATTCCCAAGACCAAGTTGAATTAAGGGAAAAAGTTCAAAAAAATTAAAAAGAAGCTAGGAAAGAGGAAAATGGGCAATAATTAGAAATGAAAAGCTATTATTAGGGATAGAGCCCGAGAAGGATAATAATAAATAGAATTTGGGACACTCTAGATCCTTTTTCAGAACTGTCGTGGCTTTCCATGTCGCAAATGTCCTATGATAAGTTTGATCCCAAGTGATATTTATATCTGTCTATTTGGAAACTTGGGAGCATCAGGGATTCTAAGGTCCCTGACATGGAAGGATTTGTTTTTTGGTCGGCATGGAACAAAAATCCCACCATAGAGGGATAGGAGGCATAGCTTGTTATATTAGAAGATCATTTCTCCTCACATTCAACTACATAAGATTGACCATCTCAATCAATGCATATGGATGGAGATATTTGATATCAATGCTAAGAAGATTTATATAGCAATTTGTTATTTCCTGCACCTATTAATTCTACTTTTATGAGAAAAATAATCTAGATAAAAATTGTCCACAATAATTTATAACAAGATATTTATAATTTGAAAATGAAGATAATATTATGTTATAGGAGACTTTTAATGCTAGAGGGTGCGGCTAAACAAGCTACTCTTTTAAGTGTGACTCAACCATAATCCTTTATGGCTATATGATGACCTTGTTTTATCTAATAGCTACAAAAGAATCTCTAAAGACCCTAGTGATAATTGTTTGGTAATAGAGTTAGTCAAGCTCTGCTCTCAATACCTAATAATTTACAATGGAGTAATGAAGTGGTCAAATTTAAACCAAATGACTTTCATTCATGGGGTAGAAGTCTTGTTGTAGATTATGTGATATCCTGATATGCCCATTTCCAACCAAATAACAACTTTTGACCTTTTAAGTATTATGGGCCTAACTTTCACGATCATAAACATTTAACCCTAACTCTAAAACGTTCCATGCATAGGAGCACCATTAGAGAGAATTAGGTAAATCTAAGGAATTTTCACTTTGACAAATGTAATGTTATTTTCTTAAAGAGTTTAAATAGTAAAAATTATACCTCCTTATAAGGACAATATTGAAGAACTATATTATAATTTTATAACTACCCTTTCCACTTCTATTAACAAGTTCTCTTTAAAGGTGTCCTATAAGATAGACAATAGAGCGACCAACCCTTGGTGTGATAAAATAATGGAAATTGCTAGGAAATCCATTATGGATGCTTCTAATGAGTCCTTGGGGTGATAAGATCAATGAAGTAAAAATCCTAATTAAAAAAATACTTCATATCAGCAAAAGACAAGAGAAACTTTTCACAACTATACAAGCTGGATCATAAAGTGTTAGTGAAATTCTAAAGCATAATGCTAAAGAAAATAATGGGATCCCCTTAAAGGAATTTGGAATTCCACAACAAAGACTTTATAGGGGTTCCTATTAATAAAAGGCAGAATTTCCTATTATCCCTCTGAAAGGAAGAAGTGTTTTTCTTTAGATGACATAGAGTTCGAGGGTAAACAACTTGCAAATGGGAAATATGGGCATTGAGGCTACAAGATGAAATTTTTAAAATGGAGACGAGAAATCCTTATCCCTAGCATACCCAAGCTCTTCAATTTAACAATCAAGTAGAACCCCTAAACCACGGATATAGAAACCTCATTGTTCCTATTTTTAAAAATGGGAATAGAAATATTCCCTCTAATTATAAGACCATTATGATTAGCTGATTTTAGCCAAGCTTTATGGATTATTTTTGGAAAAAGAAGATTAGCATCTGGCTAGAAATTCACGGTAAAAAGAGCTAAAAAGGCAGTAGAGTTTAGGATATATCATTTAATTGTGGACCATATTGTTACCTTTAGGATCATTTAAAAGGAGTTCCACAATACTAAAATTAATCTTTTTGTTGTTTTGTTGACTTTAAAATGGCTTTTGACATGGTTCCTAGGAAGAACCTTTGGAACAGGATGGAAAAGATAAATGTTCCTCTCAAGTTGAGAGGTGTTGCTTATCAGGATGTAGAAAGAAGTTTGCTAAGTTTAAAAACACCGAAGGATGGTCAAAAGAGATTAACAGCAAACTCAGTCAAACAAAAGGTTGTCCCATGTCCCCTACCCTTTTTGGCATATACATTGACAAGTTAGAAGAATGCTTGGAAAAAGAAAGGTGTGTTTTTAGGCCTACTCTCATTAGGTATAGTCATCAATATTCTTCTTTATGCAGATGATATGAATTCTTATGGAAAAGGAGTCCCCATGATCTTGAAAACCAACTAAGAATCCTCAAGGATTTTTGCTCCAATATGGGTATGATTGCTAATGCAGTAAGACTAAGTTCATGATTATTAAATCCAATAAGTCCTTGTGATATCTTTGTATATGACAACAACTTGGAGGAGGTCTTCATACAAATATCTTGGAATTGATATTCATCTGAGATCAATTGGAATTATAGCATTGAGAGAAAGGATTGGGGGATGGAAATCTTATTATGAGCGAAGAAAACAATTGTAATCAATTGATATTTGGAGTTGGGATAAGAAACTCATCTTTGAGACTCTGGTTACACCTATTATTCATTATGGATGTGAAGTAAGGGTATGTGTCTAAATTGAATCTTGGAAAGATAGAGCAAATACAAAGAATTTTATAACCACAATCTCAAAAGTGAAATATGTATCCTATCCTCCTCCTCTTAGAAACAGAGCCTCTCCCCCATTGAGGCATGGCTATGACTAGATACCTAATGTATAGAACAAGTTAAACAACATGGAGGCAAGAGGCTACAATTTGCTAAACTCTAGTCAAAACCACCTGTGACTCAAGTGAGGATGGCATAAAGGCGTAAGGTCTTGGCTAAACTATTGGGAGTCATGGAAGAAACCATTTTCTTGAATAAAGATCTTATTAAAAAAAGCGTCATATCAAAGTTTAAGGAGAAAATGTGGTTTTGATACAAAAGTTGGAAAAAAAATAAAATTAAGGTATTACAAAAATGTAATCAACCCTAATCTTGGTCAGAATCACGGGAGCATATTGACCCATCAGCAGTGGCCCTTCCAGCGGAAGGCAGCTGGATAAGCCAGCACACCTTTTTGAAAACACTTTGGGATTGCGTGATCTTAAATGCCCCATTTAAGAGGCAGGCACTTATATTGTAACGGACCTTGGCGGATAAGCTCTAGTCCTTATGTAGTGAGCATTTATGGAATTTAATCTTTGGTAGATAGAATAGTTAGTCTAGATTTGGTAGTTTTAGAGCTGAGAGGGAAAATAGAGTATATAGACACCCTCATTTTATTGTTGTATAATTATTCATTCATAGAGAAATCAAACATTAGAGAAAGAGAAGAGCGAGCAAAGGATTGTATGAAGAACACCCATGTCTGAGATATTGAATTAATAGAAAGAAGATTTGATTCAAACTCATGGTTTTGTTGTTTTCTCTCTTGTATGGTTATTATGCTCCAAGAAATGTTTGTTTTCTGTTATGTATTTACTTTTTATATGTTGTGCATGTGATTTCATGTTTTTGAAGCTGAAGAAGAGGATAGAATGAGTTTCAATTGTTTCTCTATCGATCGGAGAGATTCACGCAAGAGTCGCGGTCCGAGATTCATCGAAGTTGATGAAGGCTCAGTAGTTTAAATCATGTTCTCATTTGCCCAGAAGTTGATTTGGATTATTAAAGTAGGAGCAAGAAGTCTTGTAGTGGAAGTCGGTTAATGAGCGAAGAAGGTTGAAGATTGTTGCCTCTGAGAAAGTCTTGTAGTGAGAGGATTCAACGCGAGAATATGTTGAATGATAGGTGCAAAAGAGAGTGCACCGCGAATCCATCCCGAAAGGCCGAGTGGAAAATATCATGAGGTTTAGCACCTTCGTAATATTATCGAAAGGAAGCGCAGGAGGTTTGATCGAAGGTTCAGCGGGGTTTGGTACACATTGGGAGAGCAAGTCTGAGAGCAGAGAAAACAGATCATTTGAGGAGAAATATCACGGAGGAATCGGCGGTTAGGATTCACCGAGGCAAGAAAGCACTTTCGAATCGGATTGGCCGTTAGATACTCGGGAGAACATGAGGTTTAAATTATGAAGCAGAGAAGGAGCCCGAAGTCATCGGGACTCGGCTCATCGGAGGATCGGGATTCCAGAGACGGGGGTCTTATGTGTTAAAATCGCGATTAGCGATTTCTCGATATAATCAGAGCCGTTGATGCATAGAACACATGTCCAGGGATCTGGAAGAGTCGGCGTTTGGCGTTTGAGTTCGTATGCAATGGAATCACAGCGAGGCAAGTGATTTCGCAGCAGCGGGTCTGATCACACCATTTGATGGAGGGCGGTGTGAAAGTCGACCCTTAGCAGGAGAGATGATGAAGGTGGCATCGACATATTGAGTTGGAGGTTAGCGAGTTGGGCAGCAGAATTTGCACAAAGGTTCGCGAGTCGCGGTGATATCTTAGCATCCACCGGTTATGGGGACCCGCAGCGGGTTAGTGGAAGGCAGGTGGCATCGCGGTCGGGAATCGAGGAGTCGAGGTGGAGTGATTTGGGACCTCATAGTACGAATTTCCAATGGGAAAGGTCCAGATAAGGAACGGGAAGCCATGGAGTGACCATCGAGGTTCGAGGGATTGGTGAGATCAACCACAATGTTTTGAGGTCCATGATACAGAGTTTCGATTTCCCGATAAGGTAAAGGGAGATCGTCGGAGGAGCATCCTATGGGTGTAGAAAAGTCTCTATAAGGGATTTGAAGAAGCAATTTATCTCTGCGGCTGGGCAAAGGTGTGGTGGAAGAGGGGCGTTACTTTGGTGGCGGGTCTACATTCGCTGGTGGGCAAATTCTCGAGCTCCATAGTGGCCCGGGCGTTTGAATTCCCTAAAATTTCATGGGATGAAAGGGTGTGTCATCTTTGTGACACTAAGAATGTTGAAGATGAAAAGAACTTTCTCTTAGATTGTCCAACCTATACCCATATTAGATCTCATTTTCCAAATATGTGGTCACACTACCAACCTTCTAACCTCTTAACTCAACAAAAGTATGAGGATCCTGGAAACCTTCTCTGGTACTTCGAACCTGAAAACAAAATTCTGAAATTCAAAAGTAACCACTTACTTATCCTCTTAAGGTCCGATAGACAATTGGTTCTTAGTGGGCGTTAATCATCATCATCATCATAATATATAGTTATATACAATATAAACTATATACTTTGTTTTGGTTATAGCTGATCAAGTGTGTTGTTAAGACACTCTGTAAGTGAATTCATTGGTTCAAAACCTTTGGGGACACCTGAAATCTAGCCATGTGAAGGGCTATTGTTGTGGTGGGTTAGAATACCCAAGTTAGGAATATTTAGCTAACAAAAACCATAATTTTTGCAAAATTTTATTTTTTAACTTTTCAATGAATTTTAGTAGTTTTTATTTTTATATCTATATATATTTTAATTTTCAGGGGTTTTTGTTTAACTTTTAAAGTTTTTTGCACCTAGAAATTTGTTTTACATTTTTTTTGAAAAATAATTCTCATTTTAGCTTAGTTTATATATATGGCATAAGGCATGCAATGGGCTAAACTATTGAGAATCATGGAAGAAACCATTTTCTTGGAAAGATGCTATTAAAAAAATGTCAAATCAAATTTAAAGAAAAAAATAAAAAAAAAAAAAAAAAAAAAATTTAAGGTATTATAAAGATGTAATCAATACCCACAATAAAATTAAAATTATCTATGTACCAAGCGTAAAGAAAAAAAAATAAGCATTACTAAGATGAACAAATTCTCATGAGCTCCACTTAAGTGAAGCCCGGCGTTTAGATCAATTCTAAGCATGCATTAGGATGAAGAGTTAATTGTCACCTTTGTGACACTAAAGAGGGATTGAAGATGAAAACCACTTTCTCTTAGATTGTCATCTATACCCATATTAGATCTCGTAAAATATTTGTCACATTCAATATTCCTAACCTCTTAACTCAACAAAAGTATGGTGATGCCGATCTTCTCTTAATGATTTTCAAGCCGCGAAACAAAAGTCTAAAGAATCCACCAGTAATCCTTACCCTCTTAGGTCGATGAATAATTAGGTGTTGAGTGGGCGTTAATCATCGTAAAATCATCATATATTTTTTTTGTTTTGTTGTTTTTTACTCTTTACTTTTAGGTTTTCTTTAATTTGTTTTATTATAAATTTTCTTTTTTAAATTTAATTTTGTTTTGGTTTTTAAAATATATATATATATATATATATATATATATATATATATATATATATATATATATATTAAAAATATTGTTATTTAACTACAATGATTTCTATGTATTGAAGTAAAGAAAAGGTACACAACAATGATTTTCTATGTATTCAAGTAAAGGTACAAAATGTGTTAAAACTGATATTTTCTACTATATTTAAAAAAATATGGAACCATAAATTAATTAAGGAGACGAAAAATCTTATTTTAAAAAAAGTAAATGGTAAAAAATATTTTTAAGATTGAAAGAAACATGGAAAAATGACAAAAAACACTGTTGAAAAAAAATTAATAAAATAAAATCAAATTTGAAAATAGATGAAAAAACAATCATTTAAAAAACTAAAGTGGAAACATTATGGATCAGAAAATTTAAAATATCAGAAAACCACCTAAAAAGGGAGGGGGGGTTGCTATCAGTAGCACCATTTTTAAAAACAGGGTAAATAATGTGACCCTAGAAAAAACACCAGAGTTCCCGTTAAGTTGGTAACTATGTTCATCTTCAACATGTCTTTGATTATCTAGTTTACCCTTTATGTTTTCCCATCTGACTCTGAATGATATGTTTTGCTAAAATTCAGATTTGTTCTAAATTCCATGAACAATCCCTTCCAAATATTAGATCTAAATTTGAGATCTCTGTCAGATACAATTTATTTAGGCACACCATGTAGCCTAGCAATTTATCTCATATAAATATGAAGAATATTAGATGCCTTGTGAGTGAGCCTCAGTGGAATAAAATGGGAAGTTTTAGTAAGTTTGTCCACCACTACCATAATAGAATCATGTTGTTTATTTGTTTTGGGTAGCTTAGTGATGAAATCCATCTTTAAAACTTCCCATTTCCACTCATGAGTGGGTAATGGTTGTAGCAACCCAGATGGATGTCTATGCTCAGTGTTGACCTTTTGGCATTCCAAACACCTAGCAATAAAATCAATAACATTTTTCTTTATGCCTGGCCAATAATATTGACTCTTGACAGCTGTAATAGTTTTTTGATAACCTGGGTGCTAACAGTAAAGAACATTATTCATTTATTTTAGTATCAAAATTTCCAATTCATCAAAATTTGACACATAAATTCTTCTTTTGTACATAAGAATTACATCCTCGTTTAACTAAAAAATTATCAATTTTCTGGTGCAAAATACATTTATCTAATTTTTTCTTTATTTCCATATATTGTAGGTCTGATTTTGCAGCCTCTAAAATTTTGTATTTCAAATATGATCTATACATTCTAATGGTTGTATCATATATGTCATGCACTCTCCTGCTCAGTGCATCAATCACTTTGTTCCCTTTACCCTTGATATGCTTTATATCAAAATCATACTCACTAAGGAATTCTAACCACCCACTTTGTCGGGCATTTGGAGGTGGTTGTACAAATAAATATTTTAGACCATTATGGTCTGTCCTCAACTGAAATATTTTTCCGATGAGGTAGTACCTCCACATCTTCAAGGCATGCACTATGGCTTCCAATTCTAAATCATGAGTAGTATAGTTCCTTTCATGATCTTTTAATTTCATTGATTCATAGCATAGCACATGTCCATTATGACTAAAAACTCCACTAAGTCCTTGTTTACATGCATCAATGCATACAATGAAGTTTTCATTTGGATCAACAATCCTTAATATGGGTGTACTTGTTAATAAATTATTAAGTGTTGGAAACTCCTGCCACAATCTGATGTACAATGAAACTTCACACCCTTCTTTTGCAAGGAATTGATTGGGTGTGATATCCTTGAGAATCCCTCAATATATCTCTTGTAGTATCCTGCAAATCCCATGAATGATCTCACTTGAGAGACATTATTTGGTGTTGGTCATCCTTCAATGGCCCTTATCTTTTTTAAATCCACTTCTATCCCTTCATATGAAATTATATGCCCCAAATAATGAATTTTCTTCTGGTAGAATGAGTAGTTTCTCAATTTTGCTAATAGTTGATGTTCTCTCAATACTTGTAGCACCATCGTCAAGTGTTTCTCATGTTCTTCTTCATATTTCGAGTAAATAAGTATGCCATCTAAAAATATAATGACAAACTTATCCAGTTATTATCTGAAAATACCATTCATTAAACACACGGAGATAGTCGATGCATTTGATAACCCAAATGGCACCACTCTGAACTAATAATCGCCATAACTTGTTCTGAAGGAACTCTTGCTAATTTCTTCATCATTAATTTATACCTAGTGGTAACCTGACCGAAGATCAATCTTATAGAATACCTTATCATCTTTCAGTTGATCAAAGAGACCATCTATCCTTCAAAAATTATATTTTTTCTTTACAATTACCTTATTTATATTCCTGAAGTCAATGCATATCCTCTAGGTTCCATCGTTTTTCTTCAGAAATAATATTGGGGAACCCCAAGGTGAAACACTTGGGAGTATATAACCCTTCTTTATAAGTTCCTCTAGCTTCATTTTCAACTCTTTTAACTCTGGTGTACTCATCCTATAAGGAGTATTGGATAATAGGGTTGCTCTAGGCATCAAATTTATGGAGAAATCAATATCTCGCTTGGGTGGCAGCCCGAATATTTCTTTAAATACATATTCAAACTATTTTAGGACTGCATATTCTTCAATACTTGGTACTTTATCCATATGTACCTCCTCCATATGTGTTGCAAATCCTTGACATCCTTTCCTGAATTTTTTCTTCATCTAGAAGGCTGAAGCTTCTTTGATGGTTACTTCTCTTGGAATACCTTGAAATGTGCTCAAATTCCCTTATTCATCCAAGCAGGTAAAACCCTTATTATAACATTCTATAACAACATGATGTTGGTCCAGCCAATGCATACCAATTTTGAAGTCATTTGAGCCAAAAGGTATGATATTAAAGTATTTCCTTGTGCTTAATCCATTCATGTCCATTAGGCATGCCTTAACCATCTCATTAATATTCCTTCTAGCTCTTGTAGCTAGTTTCACCATCATGGGTTTACCGATCTAGCTTCTTGGAAAATGAAATCTTTCCAGCATATTAGGATCTATTTAACTATGACCAGCTCCTGAATCAATCAAAATAGCAATGGGTTGGTTGTTGATATTACCTTCCACTTCAACCATGTGTGACTAAAAATCCTCTTGCTTGTTATCAAGAGTAGCGTAGATCCTAGGTACATTTCTCCCCATGTCCTCCATTGTTTGATCTTGTTGTAGATTTTGAATAGTACACACTTTTTCACCTCAGTGACGTAAATCTCTGTACATATGATCTCCCCCACAACCCTAACATTGAATAGGTGGTTTCATTGGTATTTTCCCCATTGTCTCAGTCATCTTGGATTCCTTAGGAGATGGTTGTCCTTGAGAATTATTTCGGAAGAATGGTGCCTTTGTCCCCTTCGTCCTCTATTCCATCTTAGTCTTCTTCTTGTATTCCCATGCCTTTTGGAAATTTGGTTTTCCTCTATGTTGATCATAAAGGAATTTATCTCTCATTATGGTTTCCTCTAGTGTCTTGGGATCATCGTAGAATATCTTGTCACGATAAATGATGGAATCCCACTCAAGTACCTCTGAATCATAACTTGTTCATCATTGATGAAAGAAACATATTTTAGTAGCTCTAATAATGTCATTTCATACTTACCTATGGTCATAATCCCAAGCTAGACTTCAAATAACTCCTTCATCTTCTTATCATAATATCATTTGGTTAAGTATGCCTTTTGAAAATACCTTTTGAATTCTCTCTAAGTAACATTTTTCACATCAATGCATTTCCATTACAAAAACCTATCCCACATTGATTCCATTCCTTTGAGTTGATATATGTAAATTATTCATTCTTCCTATGAAAAGTAATTATGCAACTGAAAATACTTTCTCATTCCCAACAATCACGTCTCAACATCCTTATCCTTATTGTGTTCGCTATCATCTGTAGGTGGCTTGATTTTATTTATTTCTCCTTGTAGATGATAAACCCAAGACTTATTCTTATGCTTTCGGATAGGGTATGGACTTTAACTACTATCTATTCTCCTAATTGAATGACTTGGGGAGTGATTGTGATGCCTACCAACACTTTTGGTTCTTCTCCTCTCATCATGACACTGATGTCTCTTTGATTTGCTTGATTCGGTCTCTGTATCCATCTTCTTCTCTATTATGTCCAAGCTCTTAATTAACTTGATGTTAAAGCCTTCTTTCTACTCCTTGGATTTCATAAGCTTCTCCTTATCATCTTTATAACTTTGGACATCATTTTGCAAATTTTTTATGCTCTCTACCAAGTTCATGCTCTCTTCCTTTCCATCTTCTCCATGCCCATACCAAATATTTTGTCTTCATCTTCATAATTGTAAGTTCCTTAGGCATCATCCATGTCTTGGTTTACTCATATTCCTGCTAAATTGTACTTATGTTGAATTATGTTCTTGGTTCTGCAAAATGTGTATGCAACAAGATTTGTAAGGATACAAGAATTTAACAGATCCATCATTTTATACAACATTTTTTTCTTTAGAATTTTATCTTGAATAATTTATTTGATTTCTTGTGAACTATTAATATTTTTTTAATACATTCTTGAGTGAATAAATATAGTCCTCTGTCCACAAATCCTCATGACTAATTTTAATGTCCCCCTTCAAAATCTTTGAGCAGGAGGATTATTAATGG
Organism: Picea sitchensis; assembly: GCA_010110895.2. Lineage (NCBI taxonomy): Eukaryota > Viridiplantae > Streptophyta > Pinopsida > Pinales > Pinaceae > Picea > Picea sitchensis. Next base: position 60,337 of record SNQJ01S0040310.1, read on the forward strand.
CATGATAGGGAATATAATTTTCTTATCTTGAGCATCCTAGCTTCGATGCTCATCCACCATCTGATTATCTTTGAATTAGATATTGATCGTTAAAAGAATTTCACTGTAGGTATAAGGTCTCCATTTCTTCCCTTCAAAATTCTGCAACCTCCAAAAAACACTCTCACGTTCCTTCACCCTAAACTTGCTCCCATAATTAGAATTTTTTCTTAAGTTTATTGCAATTTCGTGAGTCCATTTCATTCATGTTACAATTGTTGTCTCCTCCAAAAGGCACCGTGGTGTTCCACCATATCCATTATATACATATACTTAGTCACTTTCTTTGAGATGTCACCGTGGGTTTGTGGTCATTTTATTATGCTTCATCACCTTCACGATATCTTTCACACCCACAAAATCTTGACACTTAGTCAAATTTCAAAATTTCACTGCATGTTTGGGTGATCCCATATTTATTTTACTCTTAGAACTCCATCCACCCGTCCTCCCGACCGATCCTTAAGACTTTGTCAATTTTCCACTTCTTACCGCAGGTTCTGTTAGGATATTTAGACACTTAGGTGTTAGTAAGATCTACTTGGTCTATTGTGTCGTTAGGTAAAAGTGTGTTTTATAGTGTGTTTCTTTAGTATGCATTAGTATGCATTTGTAGTTAGGAAATCTGATAGTCACAGTATGTTCTCGACATAGAGTGATCCGACGGTTCATATTTTCCTCGATCTTAATGGCCATTGATCCATGGCTTAACACTCGATTGGTCCATGATCTCTATTTAAATAACATGGAGGGTCATTTTCCAATGATCGATTGTGAGAAACTCTCTTGTAAAATATCTTTGTAATTCTTTTCTTTGCATTAATAAACTACTGCAAGTGGTCGCATTGACTGGGGCCGTGGATGTTTCCCCGTAGGGGTTTTACCACGTGAAAACATTGGTGTGTTGATATTTGATCTATTTATGTGAGTGGTTACTGAAGGTGTTTGCCCTCTATTGGAATACCTGTGTTGTCGAACATGGTATCAGGGCATGTTTGAAGACCCACTACTACTGTAGATCAAGATCATGAAGTTGAGTTGCCTCATCTCCATTTTTTGTCATTTTCGTACATTTCTTGGATGAGAGGATTGTTCCATTATGTCTGGAGCTCTTGTTGCATTTATGAACACTTTTCGTTTCACTCGAAAAGGTTTCCATTTTCCCAAGATACGGCCATTACAGTCATATCCGGAGGTATAAAGCCTGAATACTCATTTTTTAAATTTTTACAAAGTTTTATTTTGATTTTATTTCGGTTTGTATTTTTTATTTACGGGTTGCTACTCTTTTAGATTTTCATATGCTATTTTCCCCATGCCCTATGCGATCTTGGAAAATGTTGGTTGTGGAGCCTGATTATCTTCCTGATTTAGAGGTCTTTTACTTTCAGTCGTGTTTATACCCCATGAAGTATTTACACCCCAGAAGTATGTACACTCTTCCACGTGGGGGAGTGTAGAGGGGGGGTACCCCCTCTGCGGGGTTCGAGGGGGCTATCCCCCTGGCTGGGGGGTCTGGGGGCAGGCGGGTCCC
>SNQJ01S0040310.1:66503-114045 GCA_010110895.2 Picea sitchensis
CTTAACACCCGATTGGTCCATGATCTCTATTTAAAGAGCATGGAGGGTCATTTTTCGATGATCGATTGTGAGAAACTCTCTTGTAAAATCTCTCTGTAATCTTTTTATTTGCATTAATAAACTGCTCAAAGTGGTCACGTTGGCTAGGGCCGTGGATGTTTCCCTGTACGGGTTTTACCACATGAAAAAATCGGTGTGTTGATAATTGATCTGGTTATGTGAGTGGTTACCGAAGGTGTTCACCCTCTATTGGAATACCTGTGTTGTCAAACAGGTTCATGGGTCCATGGGGATACCATACCTCTTTCCATACCCTTGATTATCTCTACGCTCCATGATATCTCAACACTTAGAAAAATTCCAAAATCTTAGTGTGGTTTCATGGGACTGACGGTTGGCTTGCCACATGGCTCTACATCACCTACCAAGTGTCATCCCATCCAACATGTACCTACCACCATGGAAGTACTCTTATTTATTCTACCACATTAGCTGACAGATGGAATCCACATCATACAGACATCATCGTATGGAAAAACACCCAAATGTTTCTTCCAAATTTGTCGAATTTCGCTTGTTTTAAAAAGTTCCAAAAAATTCCCAATATTACTTAATGTCAAAATATTTCAATGGATGCCATTGAAACTATATATAAACTTCATATGACCAAATTTGGCTCTGTGAAATTCACCATCTTTCTCATCGAATCTCTATAAATTTATCAGCAAAATTTTGGGGGTTTTCACAATTCCACTTATTTTGTTTTATCGACCACCATTAAAGCTCTATGTATTGTTATATATGATCAATTTCGGACCTGTGTACACCAATTTAACATTGGCACAAAAAATTCCTGATTCATATTTTATGAGCAGAGCGAAATGAATACATATCTATATTATTAACACAGAGATATAATGAACTATAATAGAGATACAATAAAAACTTGTCTTCTATTGAATAAGGAAATATGCTGAAACTGTAAAATGAATACTGAAATGAGATTTCTAGAATGGTGGCGGCATATCTCTGAGAAGATATGTGACAACTGCACTCATTTGAAATAAGATGATTACAATGAGTCTTCAAATTCCTTTTTACATCAAACATGAATTCCAATTAAACTTAGACATCCAAAAACCTAACCGTAGGAGATGAAACACCAAAAGTCATGTGGGCCTTCTTGGGGTAAGTTGGTACATCAACTTCTCGAGGTAATAACTTTTGCATATGCTCTCCAATTTAGGCACACAATAGCCCGTTGGAAAGGTCTATCCAAGAAATATACATTATGTTATCACACATTAAATCAAACAATAATGTGACTGTGGTAAGCCCAAAAAACGTTGTTTAGGGCCTCAAAACGAACTTAGAAGTTCAGGACCCAAAAAAGATAGAAAACAACTTCCTAAATGAAAACTAAAATTTCCAATACAACATTTATATGTGAAATAGTTGGTATAGGTAGGTCGCTACCGATATCCACCTAGATCAATCCTCCCCCCTTAGGAAGAAATGGTCTCCATTGCATTGAGTTCCACTATCATATGAAAAAAATTCTACTGAATTTTGCTGAAGGTGAGCCACTTGCCTTGGTGAAGGAGCTTCCCTAGTTTGAAAACATGATAAAGTTGAAACTTATGTTGGAAATTTCCCTTGAAATATAATTCCATGATCTTATTAGTGGATGCATGTTCCATGTAGTCAGGGTTGAGATCTGTTGGTGTCAATTTCTTTTCTACCTCTGAGGTGTCCAATAATGGTGAAAAGTATGGTCGAAAGAGGCCCACATTAAAAACTGGGTGCAAGACAAGGAAGGGATAAATGTTGAGCTCAAAAGCATTGTCACCCATAGCATTGGTGATGGTACAAGGTCCATAGCTAAATGGATGAAGCTTCTGATGGGGCCCTATAAGGTGTTCTTTCTGAAAGTGCAACCAAACTTTATCTCCCACCTAAAACTTGTGTGGTACTCAATGTTGATCATGGAGCTTCTTGTACTTGGCATTGTACATCTGAAAAATATATTGAAGCTGTTGGTGGAGGTGTTGGATCCATTCAATAAACCAGGTAGCTTTGTTGGCTTGAATTTCAGCATGGGACATGTCTACTTGGGTGGCCGCAAGGGGTAGTGTAACATCCATGCAAACCAATGGTTTAAATACCAACCCCACCAAAAATGGGTTATGTTTGGTTGAGATATGCATGACTACATTATAGTTGTAGTAAACATAGGGAAGACTCTCATCCCATGTGCGGGGATTCTTGGAATTCTACATGCACAACATATGCACGATCATTCGATTGACGACCTTCATTTGGAAATCCATCTAAGGGTGGAAGGAAATGAATTTTGTGAGCTTGGTGTCCAACAGTGATGAGAGGATTGACCAGAAGGTTTTCATGAACTGGACCATGCCCATGCCGAAGGAGCATTTTTTGAAATTTCCATATAGCTTGTGTTGTCGTATAATGTGCAGAACCGGCTGAATATGTTCCAAGTGTTTCGCCCAATTATTTTGGTAGATGAAAATGTCCAGTTACACTGCCAAAAAATAATTGGTGAAAGGCCACAAGATATCATCCATCATTCTCATGAAACTTGTTTGGGTATTCGTCAAACCAAAGGGCATGACCAACCATTCAAAAATACCTTATTTGGACCTGAAGGCAGTTTTCCATACATATTTCTTCTCTATCGAGACCTAATTGTAGCCAGACTTCAGATCAATCTTACTGAAGTATTCCCCCCCATAGATCTGGTCAAAAAGATCATTGATTTGGGGAATCATATACTTATTCCAAAATGTCATATTATTTAGGGATCGATAATCGATGTCGAGTCATCAGGTATCATCCTTCTTCTGCACAAGTATGATTGGGATTCCACATGGTGATGAGCCAAGTCATATGTTCCCCTTTTGGAGTCATTTTTGGATCTAATGCTTGATGTCCTCATTTTCTAATAGAGAGTGGCAATAGAATGGCCCGTTGGGTAGCGGTGTGCCGAGGGTCATATCGATTGAATGCTTGAAATGACAGTGTAGAGGTACCCCATTGGGTGAGGAGAAGGTGTCTTTGTACTCTTCCATGACCTTATACACTTGCATATGTTACATGGAGATTTTAGTCATGGAGTCCATCGATGTGGTTGCAACCTTTTGCTCACTTTAGGAGTGAATCCCGAAGAAGACAAAGTTCTGAGTCTGAGAGATGACCTTCTCTTCACAATTGAATCCGTTAGGAATAAAATGACAACCTCACAGGGATACAAATTCTCCTACGTTTTTATATAGGTGGTACTCTTCTCTCTTTTCAATATATTCTTGGAATTCTAGATTTTTCAAAATAATATAGGACTTTGAGAAAGTTTGTCGTGATATTCAAAGAAATATAAATATTGCAGTAAAATAAAATAATTTTGTTTGTTTTTAAAGAGAGTCACTAAGAGATGACCAGGAACCTCACACATAACATATTTGAAAAACATAAGCGAAATTTCCTCACATCCATCATAGTCAAACTAAATATTTGTGATCACATAAAATAAAAGAAAATGTTATGCACACATAAGAGAAATTTAATAGAGTAAACACATGTGGATATCAAATAAATAAAATGATATATCAATCTCAAATATTTTATACTCAAAATGCATAGTTATAAACTACTGTCAAAACTGATCCCAAAATAGTTCTGTTGGTATTTCTGAGAAATATAAAGTCTATTACAAAGATTTGAAATTTAAATGCATTTGTCCTTAGGACTAGGATTGGGGCTCTCATGGACCATAAAGAAAATATAAACAAGATGTAAGTTGTGGAGAGAAGATGGTGGTCGATGACATAGTAGCAATACCTACAAAGAAGAAAGGAAGGAGTTATCATATTTCAGTTAAACCTTTCTAGTCAAAGAATCAGAGTAACTGGATGAAAAAATGATAAAGAAAGCAAGATGTGATCAACATAAACTTACTATGATGGTATCTCCCTCTTTTAATTGATTTTTGTTGTCCTTTTATTTTCCTCGTTGATGGTTATAGGAACCATCTCAACTGTTGCTTCTTGGCCTTCTTTAGTTAATTTATCAATTTCCTTTTTAAACCAATCTTCAATGTAATTTTTCATTGGTGCAACATTTATTTCATGCATGATTTTGATATTCAATAATTCGCCTTCCAAATCTTTTTTTTTTTTGTAACTAGGGGAATCGGTAACAACAACAGTATTGTACTCACGTGACATGGGGTCGAATCCTATCGGCTGCCTTATAACCCCTAGGGAGGAATGCACAGCCCTCAAGCACGCCCTCCAAGTAAATTAGGGTGAGAATCGACCTTGAGACCTCTTTTTACATATTTCCTTCCATTTACACGACACTCGCCAATCGCTCTACACCTCTACAAACCCTTCCAAATATTTTAATTCATGAGAAATGCCATGTATTTCCTCTTTGATATCTTGATTTTTCACAGAATAATCAACCAACCAATTATGTGTCTCTTCTTCATTATAGTCAATTATGCCATAAAATTTATCAGTCGATAATCCCTTTAATATATCCACATGTTCATCAAATTGTTGCTTTGTCATAAACATTTAATTGAGAATTAACTTAGGATATTGTACCTCATGAATGCTTCCTTCTAGATCTATGTTTGTTATTCTTTTGAACAATTCTTCTGTTTTTACTATGGCTTCACTACATGCTTGGACAATGTCATTCAAATTCTTGATATTTTCTTTCCAACATGAATTCAGTTGTTTAATTCGACTTGGAGAAGGTATATCCTCTTCTCTTCTTTTCAATTTTCTCATATTTGAGACTATAAAATACTAAATATATAAAATCATGCGAGAGATAAAATAAGTTATTTCCTGACCTGCCAACCTGTTAAACAACCATGCAATTTATTGATAGGGGTTTTTAAAAGACTCAACGTGGATTCTGGTTATGTCTTCTTGAATAGACGAACTTTAACATATTGTGAAAAACTTGTGGTGAAAGAGAAATTGGACAATGATCCTAGAGTTGTATAATTCTTTTACCTGGAACATACTTGTACACACACCATGAAACACGTTATTTACAATAAAAAAACCTGAAGGACACACCTAGCATGACCGATTCCAGATGCCAAAATTACGTATTTTCAGGAAGGAGGAGATGAATAATAATAATATGATCCCGACCACTGGAAGTTATGGTCTTCACGACCAAATATATTCAAAGTATCACCAAAAACCTATTTTCTAGATGATGTTGCAATAGGTTGACGGGACTATTTCTTCAGTTGGATAATAACCTCAAATAAATATTTTGGGAGAGATAATGATAATTTAATGCTTTGGAAAATGGATATTTAATGCAATTTAATGAGTAATTCCTCGAGCCTTTCACCGTTAATGACGATATTTTTGGATCCTTCAAAAAAATTGTTATCATTAAACAACATTTAATGCATATTGTGAAAAACAACATAATGGTTGGGACAGACGAGAGCGAGTTTTAATATGAAACTTTTCATGAATCCACGAAGTCGGGAACCGGCGAACCCGTGGTTATGGATGATAAAAAAAAATACTAAGTGTAGAAATGTGGTCTATTGGACTTGAACGAAAAAGGATTACAATACTTTGGAGCTCGACACCCAATATAAATGGATGGTAAAAACGTAGATCACAAAACCTGGGGTACAAATTGAAGGTCACAAAACTTGGAAGATGAGAGCTTAAACCCGTGAACCCGTGAAATTGAAAAATGGCGAAGCGTAGCAACCAAATTATGACATGATCAAGTGGATAGATATGAAGTTATGGGCAATCACCAACCCAAGAACCTACATATCATTTAAATGTGAGTAATTATAGTAACGATAAAGGGAGAGGAGAGAGGATTAAATAAAAATGGAAATAAGGGGAGGTGTATAAGAGGGAAAACATGTAAAAAAAAAGTTGGGAAGATAGAATGGGGAAGGAAAACAAGGAAGCACAAAATGATCAACTAGCTCCAACTATGGGATGATAACCCCCTGTGGGTTGTCAAGAATCCAGAATCTTCATGAACAAATGCTTCCATCCATTCGGCTATGGAGTCAATAGGTAAGGATATACAAACTAAGTAAATGAAAATTATGTACAATGAAATGAGAAAATTTCAAGGAAATAAACCTTTCAAATGTTTCCCATTAACAGGAAGAATTAACATTTTACCCTTCATATATTTGAGCATATAATAATTAAAACCCAAGAACTTTTCAATGATATATGGTCCAACCCAAGTGCTTCGAGTTTTGTGTGCATCGTTGGTTTCTCCTTAGCTTTGTTCCAGAGTAACATCAATTCACCCCTTTCGAAATTTTTTATGGTTTCATTCTGATCAAAATATTTTTTGATACTTTTCTATCTTTAAGAAGTTCTATTCAAGGCTTTACTTCCATCTTCCTACAATTTTAATAATTGGTTCACTCTCTTTTGCATAAGCGAAGTCTTTTGCATCATTTGTATTAACTACAAAAGTGAAGGAATTTAGCTCGAGGCTAATTGGCCTTTTTTCTTCTTTCCCATAAACCAATGTGTATAGAGACATCCAAGTGTTGTCTTTCAGAGTCATTTTCCCCATCCAAAAAGCATCAGTCAACTTCAAATGCCAATTCCTTTGATTCTTATCAATAGTTTTCTTCAATATCTGAATAGGTGTCTTATTAGTGGATTTTGCAAGACCATTCCCTTGTGGATAATAATTTGATGATTTCCTCATAACGATCCCATATTCTCCACAAAATTATGTAAATATTGAGCCAATAAAAATCGATCCATTGTCAGTGATGAATTTTTATGGAACATCGAACCTTGAAAAATATTATCTTTCAGAAACTTAATCAACTCTTCATAATCATCCCTTTTTAATGCTACTACTTCTGTCCACTTTGTAAAATAATCTATAGTTCTGAGGATATATGTATGTCCTTTTTTTGACTTTGGATTAATTGGTCCAATGACACCGAGTACCCATTGGGAAAATGGTTGTTCTACAAATATAGGATATAATGTCATCGTAGATTTTTTCATTTTCCTTGAAAATTGTTGACAAGATACACACTTCCTTATGGCAACATATGAGTCTTTAAAAACTGATGGGCAATAAAACCCAACTCTTATTATTTTATGGGTGGTGGCACTAGGCGTAAAATTTCCACCACATATACCTTCATGGAATTCATTCATCAATTAATGAGCTTTCCTTTCATCAACACATCTTAACAATATGTTAGTAATCAACACATATTGACTTGACTCCATATTCAATGTTCTTTGCTCTTAAGGGTTCATGGTGACTAGAAATTGTCCAGACCTCAAGTAGAATATAATATCTTTATACCATTATGAAACTTCCATGGGTTCTCCTACTGAGATTGAAATCAATCCATCCAAAGAATCATTATTTGCAATGAGCTTACATAAACTCTTTCCTTTAACTACCTTTAAAGGTTTAATTTCAATATCATATTCTTGAATATTTTCCATCCAGTTTTCCCATTTTCCTTCTCTCAATTGTTTATTTAAAAGCATATTCATAGGAGAATATGGAACATACACAATGACATGAGAATTTAGTATGTATGTCCAAAAGTGCACCACCATTTTCACAAGATATAGGGCTTGCTTCTCTAATTCTCAATATCTCAATTCATAATCATGAAGGGTCTTGCTCATGAAGCTAATAGGAAATTCTTCACCCTTGGCATTCCTTTGAGTAAGAATAGATGAAACAATTGTTTCTATAGAGAACAAATAAATGAATAAGTCTCTTTGAAAATCTGGGCTAATGAGAACTAGAGTTGTAGTGATTTCCCTTTTGATATAATTAAAAGCTTCTTGTGTATCTGTGGTCCAATCAAACCTTCGGTCCTTTTTCAAAAATAAAATGATTGGCTTCACAATACTTGCATAGTCAGGGACAAATCTTCATACAAAGTTGATCTTGCCAAAGAAAGATTGAACTCCCTTCTTAGATGATGGGGGTTTGAGTTTATTTATAGATTTAACTCTTTCTGGATCAATATAGATTCCTTCCTTGCAAACAATATGACCCAATAGTTTTCCTTTAGTTACAACAAATAAAGATTTTTTTGGATTTAAAGAAACACCATATAACCTAAACCTGTTAAAAAATTTCCTCAAGTGATGAATGTGATCGCTCCTTGTTTTTTAGTGTATTTTTAAGTCATCTTGATAATCCACCATGAATTTTCCTATGAATCCCTCAATAGCATGATCCATAGACCTATGAAATATAGCTATTGCATTTTTTAAACCAAAGGGAATTTGAGCATATGCATATGTCTCCCAAGGTGTTATAAAAGTTGTATTTTCTCTGTCTTCTTCAACAACCAAGACTTGATTATACCCAGAAAAACCATCTAACGTGGACATGCAGGTTGATCTCGTGACTTTTTGGATAAGAAACGTCGTGTTAGGAAAAGGATAATTATCCTTTACGCTTTATTTTTTAACATCTCTAAAATATACACACATCTGAATCTCCCTAGACTTTTTTCCCACAATCATAGGGTTTGAAAGCCAATCAGAATTTTTAATGGGGTATATTATTTTATCCTTCTTTAATTTCTCCAATTCAACCTTTACTAGTGGTTTTAATTTGGGGTTCATTATCATTATCTTCTTCTTGACAGGATTTCCCCTTTATCTCAAGGGAATAATGTGTTGAAATATTGTTTTATCATATGCCTTCAAATCTTCATAACTCCATGTGAACACATCAAGATATTCTTTAAATAATGTGACATATTGATAAACTTGATTATACCCAAGACTTGATTATGTTAGAATATTGGATGTGCTCGTTTAACCATAGACAATATAGAAATATTATCACCCAACCATAAGACGAAGCCACCCCCAAGCACCTTATACTTGACAGAGAATGATTTTGGAAGAAAACAATAGCCAACCAAGGCTAATTGATAGACATAACCAAGATTGATCAGAAATTCCAACAATAACCAACCGAAAGTCTGAGCCTAAACCATGAAACCAGATTGCAACAGCTAACGGCTGCAGCTTCTCCCCGAGGTTGCACACTAGCCCAGTTTCTACAATGCACACTTCTTCCGAGCTGAAATTCTATGTAGTGTGTGAAAAATGAGGTTTGGCTACTTGTATTTATATCGATTCCTAAGTTGTTTGGGCCAACTTCTCATTCTGGAGACTAAATACTTAATATTAATTATTTCCTTAAGCTGAATTGTCTTCTAGGGTTATGTTCAATTCTTTAGGGTTACTTCTTGTTTCCTAGAATATTCTATTCTCATTAGGGTTACACGTGGAGGTAAATACCTCCTGAAGATACCATAATATCATCACTCCCTCCTAGATAGGGAGGTATTGAAGGAAATGATCTTGAGCACAAACATACCATTCAGTCGGTAGCATCATCATAGTCATATAGACTATATCATGATTAGATCACAAGCACCATCATCACTATCAATGTCATATGACAACATCTACTGCATCATCTCTCGAAACCATACTCCATCTGAGTAATCACACATGATGTTGAATAATTCACTCACTCCAAGGAGTGATACAAAAACCATTCTTCTAATCTGGGCATATTTCCTATAAGAATAAATGTCCTAGATCATTTTACATTTGGAGAATGTATGTCCATTAGTAAACTTATCATCCATCTAGATGATAATTATTTTCAACATTACTGATAGTCTACAAGGCAATCATAACATTGTCATTCAATAGAACACAATTGTGTGTATCCATAGTAGTACACAACTACAATCCAGTGGCACACTACCACACCAAGTAGAACACAACTACTTAATCAGTGACACATAGTCACAACCAGTGGAACACATCCACCACATTAGAAAAAATATATTGTCCAGAGACATACAGTCTCCATAGAAATCATATCATTTGATATCAACCTGCACAAAAAAAAATTGTCATGATATAAACTAAATCATCTAAGCCATTCTTCCACTCACATCTATGAGATCTGGAAGAACATATTCCCTCAGAAGGTAAAACATCATTCATGAGCTACTAGACTATTCTTATCAAGCATATAAGAACAATTGTCATGATTTCTGAGCATGGACCATTCACCTATCTAGGCCATTCCTCTGGCACTAAACAAAGTGCAACCTGGAGAGAATGAGTCTGCCCTAGGGAATGCTTGTCCCCTGATTGTTGAACCTGGACCATTCACCTAACTAGGCCATTCTTCCGACACTAAACAAAGTGCAACCTGGAGAGAATGAATATGTCCTAGAGAATGCCTTTTCAGGCCATTTCCTAAGGAAATGATTTTCTTGCACCAACCTCCAAAATAGACCATTCTTCGAAACTGCTCACAATTGTGAGCTTCTAAAGAATGACTATCCGACGAGCTGGACCAGTCTTCTTGACCACTATTGAGAGTGACCATCAAGAAGAAATATTTTCCTAGACCATTCCCCCACATTGGCCACAAGGGTAATCATTTTCTATGGTAGATAAACAATCCATCAAACCATTTCCATTACAAAAATGGTCGTTCGATCTGGACCATTTTCCGAAATTGAAAATGCATGTTCGTCAGAAATATCAAAAGGCTTTCCGAACTGGAAAGGAACTGCTCATCCTGGACAATTTTTTGAACTTGAAAAAAACACTGTCCATAAATCAATAGCACATCAGTGTTCCCTCTCAACCTGGGAGTCATCTCTTCCCTTTTAATAAGGAATTTGTCTCCATGAGATTCTACTTTTTTCTTGAGTATGCAAACTCTTTCATCTTGGACAGAGGAGTTACCAAAATGTCTGTTATCTATTCATATGTGGAGATAGATATTGGAGAATCACTTTTATTTTCTAGACTTCATCACGAAGAATGTAATGCTCGATTTCAATGTACTTCAGTCTTTATGGAACAGTGGTTTTCTCTAAAGGATTCATATAGCTCTGATCATTATAGTGTATCATAGTTGGATTCAACTCTTTTGTTTCCTTCTAGTTCATAACATCGTGAAAAAACTTAAACTAGAACATATCCGAGTGACACTTCCTCTGTCATCATGAGAGCTTGTCATGGATTGGCAATCCATCAACCTAGAGTTCTGAGTAACCATTCTGATAAACTATCTCTGTTATAAAAAAATTTCACAACACTTCTACTATGCATTGTAGGCTCTGCACCAAATTTTTTGAATCCATACAAGACCTGTATACAAGAGTATCTTTCTGGTATGCCTCTAAACCTTTAGGTTTCTCTACATACACTCTTTTGTTCAATTACTCTATTGAGGAGAATAGTCCTTGCACCCATGGATATTGCACGATATAATGTCTCAGGTAAAGGTATGTTTGGAACAAACTATCATCATAGTCCTCTCTTCCATCTGGGAGAACCTTTAGTTTTGGATCTCACAATGCTTTCATTTGCAAGTCTTTGATACACTATTCTTTATCGCAACTTTCATTTCTTCTACTTGATTGCTTCTAGTGTGTTCAGACCAAGTTGGTAGTGTCATGATTCTTGATATAATGATTGGTTGTTTTGTATTTTCTTTCTCTCTTGGAATCTTCATGTTATTCCTCATGTTTTTCTTTGGCTCTTGGGTCCATGGAGTTTTCTATAGATTCCATGCCTTGAATATTCCAACTTCTTCCTTTCATGGATGTGGATGGAAAACCAGGGATACTTTAAGGTTTATTTTTGAAGAAGACTTCTTCTAAAGTCAAACTGAACATGTGCTTCTTTTCATGGTTTCTACCATTGATGGGAACATGGATAGATACCTCATAATATTCAATGGATCATATTATCTAGGATTGGTTCCCTCCTAATCCTTGCTTCAAGAATGAATGCATTCTCTTGTTTTGGAATTATATAATCGACTCCCTGCATCTAAGAGAGTCCATGTTGTTGCCTACATCCTTATTACCTTCTGCAAAGTGTCACGAGTCTTTTCCTTTTGATTGTTGACTTCTTTCAGTTTTTACTTCTTCTAGATTTCTTCAAGTTTGATTATGATTTCGATAGTTGTAATAACTTCCACAAGAATTTTTACCAAGGACTGTCAATGTACTTCATATTTCCATGTGTATTGCTTGTATTGTACTTTATCTAAGGACTGTCAATTGCTTGTATTGTCTTAGAAGAAGAATTCTATTTTATCCTGCTTGGTCTTGTTTGAGGGTTTCCTTTCCTCAGCAATTGATGCTTTGTGTGTTACCTTCCTTTTCTTTATCTTAGGACAATGATTCTTGTAGTGACCATATTTTCGACAGTCAAAGCATTGTATTTTTGACATATCTTTCCCTTGATTTGATTTCTTCCTAGAGGCAAACTTCCTTTTATTCCTAAAATTCTTGAACCTTGTTGTGAAGGCTTGATCATCGTATTCCTTTTGGGGTTTGTCTTTTGCACTAATCCTTGATTCTTCTTGTGCGCAATAAGTCCAAATTTCCTCAAATGTAGGATGCTCCTTCCCTGTGTTCATGCTTGCGACAAATGCATCCCATGTCCTGGGAAGATCGTTGAGTACTATGTTTACTAGTTCCTTCTCTAAAATGATTTCTTCAATATCTTATAGTTGATATCTTAACTGAGAGATTCACACAAGCTATGATGTTATGTTTTCATCATCATTCATTTTCATGTCACGTAGCTCATTCTTCAGACTCATTACTTGTCCAATGTTTATGACTGAGAAGATGTTTTTTAGGGCATCATACATATTCTTAGATGGGTCAAGATGGGAGATGTAGGGTATCAAGTGGTATTTTATAGACTCCACTATGATACTCATGGAATTGATTTAATTGTCTTTGAACTTCTCTATAACTGCAACATTCTGAGGTTCCTTCTCTTTTCCTTATTCAAACTATGCTTCCACAGTCTTTCCTTTCATGATATCCAACACTTTATTCTTGGAAAGCATGATATCAATCCTTGTATTCCATGATCTGAAGTTAGAATCCCTTTCTAACTTGTTTTCTGACTTCATAGAGTAAGTCATAATTTCTTTGACTTGGTCAACCCTTGATCTTCACCAAAATCTCAAACTTGATGTCTTAGCTTGCTGAGAGAACTAGGAGATGTGCTAGGCTAAGGCATACTATTATATCAATAAATTAGATCAATCTCTTCACTTAGGTGCCTCAATGAGATATTTAGGGTTTTGTTGCTGCAACAAAAACTCCCTGCAACTGCAACTGAGCAAATTCTCCCAATCTATATTTGAGCTATTAGACTGTCTGGAGATAGTGTGGGTCCATAAACTATTAGAATATTTTATGTGATCATTTAACCATAGACAATATCGCAATATTGTCACCCAATCATAGGTCGAAGCCACCCATGAGCACCTTATACTTGATAGAGAATGATTCCGGAAGAAAAAAATAGCCAACCAAGGCTACTGCATAGAGAGAACCAAGACTGATTAGAAATTCCAACCATAACCAATAGAAAGTTTGATACTAAAAAATGAAACCATGTTGTGGCAGCTACCGGCTGCATCTGCTCCCCAAGCTTGTGCACTAGCCCAATTTCTGTAGTGCGCACTTCTTCCCAGCTGAAATTATGAGTAGTGTGTGCAAAATGAGGTCTGAATACTTGTATTTATAATGTTTCCTGAGCTGTCTGGGCCGAATTCTCATTCTGGAGACCAAATACTTAATATTAATTATTCCCTTCAGTCATCTTGTCTTCTAAGGTTATGTTCAATGCTTTAGGGTTACTTCTTGCTTCCTGAAATATTCTATTCTCGTCAAGGTTACACATGGAGGTAAATACCTCCTGCAACTACCACAATATCAACATATTCTATTTAGAAAATCCATATAACATGGGCATTCAGGTTGATCCCGTGACTTCTTGGAGAAGAGACTCCATGTTAGGCAAAGGATAATTATCATTTATGCTTTATTCGTTAACATCCATGAAATATACACACATCTGAATCTCTCCAGTCTTTTTTCCCACTATCATAGGGTTTGAAATCAAATCATATTGTCTAATGGGGTATATTATTCCATCCTTCTTTAATTTCTCCAATTCAACCATTACTAGTGGTTTTAATTTGGGGTTCATTATCCTTATCTTCTTCTTGATAGGATTTGCCCCTTCTCTTAAGGGAATAATGTGTTGAAATATTGTTTTATCGTATGCCTTCAAATCATCATAACTCCATGTGAACACATAAATATATTGTTTAAATAATGTGACATATTGATCAAATTTGCCAATTGTGCAATCAACTCCAAAATTGATGTATTTTTGGGAACTATTAGTTCTTATATTAATTTTTCTTGTCTCTTGAACCTTTTGAAGTGATTCTTCTTCCAGGAGGTCTTTAGCATGATCGTCTCTTGTAAAAAGAGACTGGGATTGAATACACTTCCTCGAGACAATAGTTATGTGATTTTCATCATATTAATCACCATTCATAAAAAAAAAATCCAATTCTTCATCATTCTCAAATACTTGTAAATACTCCTGATTATCTGGTACAGAAGGTCAAAATATTCTTTTTACTTGAAAAGTTGTTTTTCTCTGAACATCATCCGGGTTTGATAATGAGGTCGCCAAAGCTAATGAATCTTCCTTTTGATATTTTTCCCTTCAGACAAAAGAAATATTGAAAGATTTGAAGGCTTGCATAAACTCATTAACTCTTTTGAATTATACTTTGAGTCTTTCCTTTTTAATATTATATCTCTTGGTAACTTGATTTATTACCAACTCAGAGTTGCCTGTCACAATTATATGTTATATCTTCATTTTTCATGCGAGAACCATTCCTTGAATCAAAGCTTCATATTCTTCCTCATTATTGGTGCACGCAAATTCAAGTCCGATAGCATGTAGATGCACAATATTTCCTAGGTTTATAAGGATGATTCCAACTCCACTCCCAGAACTTGAGCAAACTCCATCAAATGACATCCTCCAATAAGCTTCAAACTGATGCTTTTGATTTTCCATATCTTCCATATACTCCATGTCTTCAATCTTCTCCATCCCTATGATAGTATAGTTTCTTATCCTAGTGTCTATATAATCTTCCATTAGTTCATTATCCTTGTTTTTGAAGGAAAATAGTCTCCTGGGTTCACGGGGGACCTTAATCATTGCTCCTTCTTTATTTGGTAGCATCATGAAACTTCCATAATTCATTATGTATCCCCCAATCATAGATGACCAATATCTTCCTAAGGCAATTCCATATTGACGAGGAAGGTCTACCACAATAATATTGAAAACTATAATAATATGTTGAGCCATCGTGATCCAAGACTAAAAATATTTGATTTCTCCATAAGATGGCACTTGTCTGGAATCAATTTCATATATACTCTCACTAGTTTCATAATATTTGGTGTATCTCATTATTGATGCCTCCATGACCACCAGTGGCATAATATTATTGGTCCCTCTAGTGTCAACTAAAAAATTATGAATCAAAACCTCATGATTTTCAATTGAAATATAAAAAGGTGGGATTTTACCTCTCAATTTGAGGGTTGATGTATTCTGGCTTTGGTTTTGAATTATAACAACAACCTCCATTTTTCCAGATGGATCATCCAACAATCTCAAATATTTTCCCTTTGTTGATGTATCTTTACCACTTCTGTAAAAGGAAGGGTTATCTTTAGCTTATTCAAGTCCTCTACAACAGTGTGTTTCTTTTTGGGCGAGTTTGAAACTAGGTGTTGGTTCTTTCTTCTAGTGTTATTTGTCACATTTTCATTTTCCTCTTTCTCATTCACATTTTCTTTATCTTTTTCTTTAATTGTTTTTTTTTTTCAAAACCATTTTTATTTTTGGATTTATTTACAAACGCTCGTGTCTTGGCAACACTTTCTTGCAATATAGGGTCACTATCACCTTCTTCAAATATATACATGGACGTCTTGAATCCATCCATCTGTACAGTTTTAGAACTTTCATCAAGTAAATAATCATTTCCTTGCTCAACCATTTTATCATCATACATATAATCCAACACAACTGAATTTTGGATTGGTTCCCTGGGAACCCTTTGTCTTTGTTGATTATCAGTGTTTTCAAACATCACTCTCTTTTCTTGGGTATGGTTCCTTATTTTCTCTTGGACTGACATTCTTTGATTTGCTACATAATTATCACCTCTTATTAATTTGGTTATCTCATTTTGCCTTTGCTTGATTATTATATTCATTTGAGTAATATCAATTCTTTGCTTAGTTTCGTGTGCCGCAACAAGGTCTACCTTCACATCTGGTATGGTTCCCTTAAAAAATCCTCCTCCAATTGTTTGATTTTGGATCATTCGTGACTTGTTCTCTTCATTCTTTCTTGTGCTAGAGGCTCCTTGATCATCAATATTTAGGTCTCCTATCTGCCTCTGTACTGTTCCCAAGATAATATCATGATCAACACCTGTTTCAACAATAATTTCTTCCATATCAGTGGCCTTAATCATTGTTTCTTCCTATTGCACGAAATTGCAAGTAGTCAGTGCTCCCTGCGTGTATCTTGACAAGGGACTAATCGCCTCTCGTGGATCCTTGAAATCTGGCGGTGGTGAGTTTACCAATCACCAACAGGTTTTGGTGTAATGGTGGAAGTACTACCAACAATTGGTATTAGAGAAAGGTTACTTCAAGACTCAGTGTAATCACTGGAAGTTTGAACTTAAATAATGGATAAGAAATCAGATTTTACTAAACATGGATTACCTCTGTTTGATGGACATAATTATTCTTTTTGGAGTATCAGGATGAATTTGTTTTTAAAGTATCAAGGAGTAGATTTTTTCCAATCTATGTTGAATGAATATAAGGGTCCAAAAAAATTTCCAACAGATGTTGTAGGAAAGAAACTCTATGAGAGTAATTCCAATGCTATGTATGCAATACTTGGAGGATTGACAGGTTCAGAATTTGTTAAGGTAATGCATTGTGAGTCAGAAAAAGAGTTATGGGACAAACTGAAGAAGGTATATGAAGGAGATACTAAGGTTAAGAATGCTAAATTACAATCATATAGAATTCAATTTGAAAGTTTAAAGCTAGAAGAATCTGAAGATATAGCTACCTATTTTTTACGTATCGATGAGGTAGTCAATACTATGAGAGGTTTAGGAGAAACAATTGGAAATGGTATTATTGTGAAAAAAGTGCTTAGATCTTTACCTGCAAGATTTTATCCCAAAATATCTTCTTTAGAAGAAAGAACTGATATTGCTACTTTACTAATGGATGAGTTGCAGGGAATACTAACAGCATATGAGATGAGGACATCCAATGAGAATCCTTCCAATAAGGAAGAAAATTTTAAGGTAGAAAAGAAGGACAAGAAAAAGGTTGAAACAAGAACCAGTAATCATGAGGATTCAGAAGAAGACATGGAAGAAGCTAACTTTGTCAAAAATCTAAAAAGAGGTACTAGCAAGTACAAAGGTAAACTTCCTCTCAAGTGATTTAATTGTGGTAGAATAGGGCATTTTTCTTCTAAGTTCCCTTTCAATAAACATTCTGATGGAGAAGAAGAAAGTAACATCAAAACCAAGGAATATAAGAAAATGTATAAGAATCCATTTCAAAGAAATTCTTATAAAAAGAAAAGTCTATTCATAAAAAATAATAGTGAATCCTTAGATATAGATGAAAGTGATGAAAGTTCAGATATAAGACCTTTTATGGCTATGGAAAATCATAATGATGAACTTATTGAAGAAGAAGAAGGTGAAGTTGATCTGGAAGCTGAACTTGTAAGTGCTTTGTCTGAACTAAAGAAATTAAGAAGATAATGCAAACAATTCAAAAGAGAATTTGAGAGTTTAGATCGAGAATTACAGAAGTCAAACAATTTAATTGAAAACACTGAGATCATGTTAGTTGAATTAAAACTCAAAATAGAAGAGGCTAGAGTGACTGAATAAGCTCTAAATAATATACTTATAGAAAAGGAAAAGGAAAATGAAGGTTTAAACTTTGAAGTAGTTGAATTAAGAAAGAAAGTATAGGAAAATACCATGAATCATAGTTCTCAAGTGTTGGATCAAATTATATGTAGTCAAAGATCAACTTATGATAAGAATGGAATTTTGTATAAGTCTAAAGTTACTAATACAAGATCTAGTTCAAGTTTTGAAAAAGCAGGTACAAAACATACAAATGAGAAAAACACCTACAAGCAAAAGGGATCAGAAAAGCAAGAAGATAATCAAGCTTAAACAGTGCATAGAAAAAGTTATGGAAATCATCAAAACAGGTTTGAAGGTTACTGTTTCTTTTTTTATAAGTATGGACACAAAGCAACTTTCTATAATGTTTTTTCAAGAAACATAAGTGCACATAACAACCATGACATATCTAGATTTGAATATGAAAGAAGACATGATAAATCTATTTAGAACAATGTGAAAAACTCACATAATAGATTTGATGCTTTGAAATTTGAAGTTGAACGCTATAGGTGTAATAACTTTGGACATCTTTCAAGAAAATGTCGAATGAATTTTCAAGAATCTGTTATAAACCAATACACAAATCAGAAAACTAGTTATTGGAAAAGGAAGAATGATCATATAGAAATTGAAGAGAGCAAACTTTCCTTATAAGATGATCATAAAGTTAAATGGTGTGTGGAAACTAGATTCTCAAAACATATGACAGGTAGAAAACAAATCTTTGATTCTTTAGATGAAAGAAAATAAGGTCCAATCACATTTGGTAATGATCAATCAACTCGAATAGTTGGAAGAGGCATTGTTTGTTTGAACAAAGACATAATGGCTGAAAATGTTTTGTTGGTTGAAACTATGGAACATAACTTGTTGAGTGTAAATCAAACATGTGATAAATGGCATGTTACCATATTTGATTCTAAACAATGTCAAATTAGGGATGTTAAAACAAATCAGTTAGTTGGAATAGCTACAAGGACATCAAATAAAATATACATTTTAGATGAGAAGGACGAAAATTGCTATCTTGGACATGAAGATGAAAGCGGGTTATGGCATAAAATACTTGCGCATATTAAATTTGACAATCTGATTCAGTTAAATAAAAAATAGGCAATAAGGAACTTACCTATCATAAAGAATCTTTCCAACTCTATTTGTAAACAATGTCAACATGATAAACAAACTAGAGTCAAGTTTAAAACAAAGGAATATTCTACAACAAAACCTTTGGAAATAATGCATGCTGATGTATGTGGACCTATGAGGACAACATGTCTAAATGGTGAAAGATACTTTATGTTATTTGTGGATGATTTTACTCGAATGACTTGGTTGTTTTTATTGAAAAAGAAGTCTGAAACATTTAGCTGCTTTCAAGTTTTCAAAGAATTGACTAAAAATGAAATTGATATGAAGATTAAGTGCTTAAGGCCAGACAATGGAGGAGAGTTTGTGTCAAATGAATTTAACAATTACCGTGATGAAAATGGAATTAAAATACATTTCTCTGTTATAGAAACACCTCAACAAAATGGTGTTATTGAAAGAAAAAACATAATTGTTATGGAAATGGCAAGAACAATGTTAAATGAGTCCATATTGAATGACATGTTTTGGCCTCAAGATGTTCACACCACTGTACACATCCTGAATAGAAGTTTGCTAAGAAATAATAATGATCATACACCCTATCAATTATGGAAAGGAAGACCAACAAACATTAAACATTTTAGAATTTTTGGGAGTACGTGTTACATTAAAAGAATTAATAAAGATTAGGGAAAATTAGACTCTAGAACTGATGAAGGCATATTGGTTGCATATTAATGTTCAATAAAGGCTTATAAATGCTATAATTTCATATTAAGAAATATTGTTGAATCTATAGATGTAAGGTTTGATGGGTCCTCATTTTTGAAGTCCAAATCTAAACAAAAGGATCAACAAATACATGAAATATATGAAAAACATAAGATGGATGAAGAAGTAAGTGAAAAAGAAGAAACTAAGGCTGCTGACAGTGAACAATTAATTCCTACTTTGATACAGAGCACAACTCCATCCAAAAGCATGACTCCATCAAAGACTCCAAGAAAGAGAATACAGAAAAATCACCCTGAAGAATAGATAATTGGTGACTTAAATGCAGGTGTTGGAACAAGAAGTAGAAGGAAAGAATCTACCTCAACTCATGAACAAGTATCTTTACTTTCTCTGATTGAACCCAAAAGTATTTAAGAAACAATTAAAGATGAACACTGGATGAAAGCAATGAATGAAGAACTTAGTCAAATAGAAAAGAATAAGACACGGGAATTGGTTCCTAGATCTTTGAATAAGAATGTCATAGGGGCTAAATGGGTTTTCATAAATAAGATGGATGAAGAAGGTAAAATAACTAGAAATAAGGCTAGATTAGTTTGTAAAAGGTAGGCACAGAAAGAAGGAATCGATTATGGAGAAACTTTTTCTCCTGTTGCAAGAATGGAATCCATTAGACCGATTCTAGATTATGCCAGTTCTAAACACGTTAAAGTTTACCAAATGGATGTAAAGTGTGCATTTTTGAATGGTGATTTAGAGGAATAAGTATATATGGAACAACCAAATGGTTTTTAGGTACAAGAAGAAGAACAATATGTTTACAGGTTGAAAAAGGCATTGTATGGGCTGAAGCAATCACCAAGGGCTTGGTATTCCAGACTTGAAAATTACTTGAGGCAGTAAGGATTCAGGAAAGGTAACACTGATACTAATCTTTACATTAAAGAAGAAAATGATAGGCTTATCATTGTTGAGATATATGTAGATGATATAATTTTTGGTAATGATGATGATAGGCTCATTAAACAGTTTGTTGAAAGTATGCATAAAGAGTTTGAGATGTCCATGCTAGGAGAAATGAAGTTTTTCTTAGGATTTCAAATTACTCAATCTAATAAAGGTATTTCCATTTCTCAAACCAAGTATATCAATGAAATTCTTAAGAAATTTCAGATGGAAGATTCTAAACCAGTTGGCACTCCCATGGTTACTAGTTGTAAACTAAGTAAGTTTGATTATACTAAAGATGTTGGTTACTAGTTGTAAATTAAGTAAGTTTGATGATACTAAAGATGTTGATCAGACAATGTACAGATCTATGATTGGTAGTCTTCTTTATGCTACAGCTACAAGACCTGATATTATGCATGCAGTTTTTCAAGTTGGAAGGTTTTAGGGTTCACAAAAAACTTCTCATCTACTTGCAGTCAAAAGAATTTTCAGATATCTTAAGGGGACAACAGAGTATGGTTTGTGGTATCCTACAGGTAATCAACTTGATTTATATGGTTTCACTAATGCTAACTGGGCAGGTTGTGTTGATGACAGGGAGAGTACTAGTGGAGAAACATTTTTTCTTGGAGGATGTCTTGTAAGTTGGTCAAGTAAAAAACAATCAACAGTGTCTCTATCTACTACTGAAGAAGAATACATAGCAACTACAACTTGTTGCACTTAGGTTCTATAGATGAAACAGATGCTAGAAGATATGCATATTCATTGTAATGAACGTATACCTATATTATGTGATAATACAAGTGCAATTAGTATTTCTAAAAATCCTATTATGCATTAAAAAACAAAGCACATTCCCATCAAATTTCATTTTCTAAGAGAGCATGTTATGTCTAAAGTTATTAAACTGGAATATGTTTGCACAAAGGATCAAATTGAAGATGTATTTTCTAAACCTTTACCTAAAATTCAATTTGACAGTCTCAGGGATCAGTTGGGGGTTTACCCTCTATAATTTCATTTCACTCTCAAAGTTTGCAAGGGCTTCATAATAAAATCAGACTACATAGGTTTATTGACTATTTTGATAGCGGGAGTTGCTGCTGAAATGATACATCTTTACAGGTGGTTTTATTTTCTCAGGGGGAGTATGGTTGTTTCCTTTTCCATAGATGTCAAAAGGGGGAGAAGAGATTTAAAGTTTTCCATCCATGCCAAAGGGGGAATTTTTTGTTCAGTTTGCACAGGGCTTGGTTTTATCATTAATGTCAAACTTAAATCCATAAGACCGAGAGAAGAAGCTGCACGGTGGTTAGTTGAGAGTTCCTTCGAAACTCGGGAATTTAAAAAGGAAGGAGCGTGCAGTAGAAGAGAACGGATCTCGAACGTTAGATCCGAGCGCGAGGCCTGACCATCATCAAATTCAGAAGAACCTGCGCATTCTTTAATGTGCAAGGTGAAGTGGGCTTATAAAATCCTGAAAGCAGGAGGACCGTCCATCTTCGGGCAGGACACGTGGTCACATATCATCTTTTTGCTAATTGGAAAATCAAAGAAAGGAGGTGCTCCAACCTCTAATATCGCGATACACGAAATCGCGAAACACAAATTCCCAATGAGATCAGAATTATCTGATCACAAAAGGCCATGGGTCGTCGATCAAAGAAAAGAGGATATCAGGGATCGTGACTTGGAGTGTCGAAACACTTCATCACAGGAACGCTGAAATGCCAAAATGCAAAATGCTGAAATGTGGAATGTCGAAATGCTGAAATACAAAATGCCAAAATGTCTAAATGCGAAATGCATTTTTGGTGTAGGCAATGGTTACTGCTGATGGTCATGTGAGAGGGAAGAGCTAGCACAAAGCTACGCTCCATTTCAGGAATCACAACATGGAGTGTCAAGACCCTTCAACACAGGATTTCTGAAATGTGAAATGCGAAACGCATTTAAATTAGCCTATGGTCACAACCAATGGGCATATGGTTTAGCACAAGTGTCTTGCCAAAGTGCTCGAGGGTTATTCTATGATGAAAAGTAAAAACAAGCATATGTTCATCGAATGATGATGATTAAATATTTAAACTGATCGTGTGGATATTGTTATTCATGATGCCTTGGCCAATAATGATCACTGTAAGGTAGGTATTCAGTTATTGTCACTGAATCTTCGAAGCCTTATGGTTCTAGTGTACACTCTGAATGTACAGGGTAAATATAAGTGAAATTTTGTGTGATGAAAATGATGGAATTAATGGTAGAGCCGTAGCTTTGAAAAACAAAACATAGAGGAGAAAAGTAAAATTCATTTCTATAAATTAAGATGAACTAAAATAAAATTATACAGGGACAGTGAGAAGAAATGATGAAGATAAAGGGAAGATTAACCAGACAAAACATATGCACAGATTGATAAATCTAAGTGGTTTGGTCAAGAATGGATTCTGATATGAATATATAGACAGAGAATATTTGAATGCTTAATCTTTGACAGAGAAGATAAATATTTGGTTTGCAAGTTCTTAGTGACAGAGAAGGATTCTAGGGTGGTGGGGAGGAGCAAGGTGAGACTGTAAAAGTCTCCTGCACAAGTTGGTTCTTGTACAACTAGGAGTCGTAGCTTCCATTTAGTAGATGTTGAAGAAACAGAGGTAGCAACCTCATCTGGGTTGTAGCTCAGATAAAATAAGAATGTAAAGAAAAGTTGGAGCTTGCCTTTCATTCATAAGAAGGAGAGGTTTTTCCTTTTTGGTTTTCCTCATGAAAATCTCTGTGTCATTGTCTATTTATGTGAGTGCATATTAATTGATCTGAATGATTTGTATCAAGATATATAGTAAAAGGCATAATCTGTGTTCATTGAGTAATCTATTTTAAAGAAAAGAAAGATTTTTTATCTAACTGATTCACCCCCCCCCCTCTAAGTTAGGCTATCCTGTTCAACAAATGGTATCAGAGCTAGAGGTCATGATTTTGATACACACTCGGCTCACATTGAGGGGGAGATTGTTGCACGAGATTGAAAGTAGTTAGTGCTCCCTATGTGTATCGTGACAAGGGACTAGTTACCTCTCGTGGATCCTTGAAATATGACGATGGTGAGTTTACCAATCACCTGCGGGTTTTGGTGTAACGAAAACATTACTACCAACACTTCCAAGGTATCTCTCTAGGATGTTCTGATAACATATTTTACATTTGGGGTCTTCACAGTCTTATAAAAACCATGTATCACTGGGCAATTAGGTGTTTTATCTTCTAGAATCTTACTCAAAGTTTTATTGAACCTGATATTAAAATATCGTATTCTCTCATTCTTCCTCAAACCATCCTGGGTGAAATTAGTGAGAAGTGTATGATATGCAACTGGAGGATCTAGCACAGTTAGGAACATGGATTCGAGGTCATTAAATGAACCAATTGACCTAGTGGGAAATGTCATATACCATTCATAGGGTCGTCCTGCTAAGGTTTGAAGAAATAACCTTACCATCACATCATCATATTTAACATGATGAAAATCATTAACATCAAGAAATAAATTCAGGTGTCTTTTGGCATCAATTGTTCCTTCTTCAATTTTTTTTTTCAAGGTACCCTTAGGGAGAACATGGAGGTCATGTTACTCACCTTGAATATTTAAGGGGTAATCTCTTACTCTTCTTTGGTTTCCATGTATTAGGTCGTCTTGATTTCTTCCACAAACTCCTCCACCTCCTTATCTTTCTTCATAAGGTTCTCTTCATGGTTCTTCTGGTGGTTGTTCATTTCTTCCTGCCATGTCCAGAGACACATCAAGAATATTTTTTCCACTTCTTAGAATATATATTTTCTTGATTTTTCTTTTGGTAATGGGTCCATTGTATTCGTCCATCTTCAATTATGACCTTATTATTTTTCTCTTTGAGCTTGCATTTCATTTCTTCGGTCTTTTATCTCGTCTCTCCTCTGTCTACCGAGGATTTCTCTTTCTTCTTCTTGAACCAATGTATTCCAATATATTTCCAATTCTTCCCTGGTCTTGGTCATCGTTATTAACATATTATATAGATGATGCAATATTCTTCGTTGATTACTTAATCCAATTTGTATGTGGGGTTGATCAACCTAGGGAAAAGTCATGTATCTTTCAAAAAATGCTAAACCATATTTCAAATTTTTAGTTGGTACCCAGTATGGTCGCAAACAATGTTGGTGCTTGAATCCATTGGGAATGAAACGAAAACCTCAGGAGGATACAAATCTCTCTACATTTTTATAGAGGTAGTACTCCTCTCTGTTTTCAAGATATTCTTGGAATTCTATATTTTTGAAAAAAATATAGAACTTTCAGAAAGTTCGTCGTGATATTCAAAGAAATATAAAGATTGCAGTAAAATAAAACAATTCTTTTTGTTTTTAAATATAATTTTTGAGAGATGACCAGGAACGTCACACATCACATATTTAAAAAAGATAAGAAACATTTCTGCATATCCGTCATAGTTAAAATAAATACTCCTGATCACATAAAATAAAAGAAAATTGTCTTCACACATAAGAGAACTTTAATGGAGTAAACACATGTGGAACGCAAATAAATAAAATGATAGATCAATATCAAATATTTTATAATAAAAAAGAAGAGTTATAAAACACCATCAAAACTTATCCCGAAATAGTTCTCTTGGGATTTCTGAGAAATATAAAGTATATTTTAAAGATTTGAAATTTAAATGTGTTTATCCTTAGGACTAGGATTTGGGTTCTTATGGAACATAAAGAAAATATAAAGAAGAAGTAATATGTGGATAGAATATGGTGGGCGATGATAGAGTAGAAAGACCTAGAAAGAATACATGAAGGAGCTATTAGATTTCGGTTAAACCTTTCTAGTTAAAGAAGGAGAGTAATTGGATGAAAAACTGATAAAGAAAGAAAGATGTGATCAACATAAACTTACTATGATGGTCTCTCCCTCTTTTTCTTGCTTGGTGCTATCCTTTTATTTTCCTCATTGAAGGTTATAGGAACTATCTCAACTGTCGCTTCTTGGCCTTCTTTAGCTAATTTATCAATTTCCTTTTTAAACCAATAGTCAATGTAATTATTCATTGGTGCAACATTTATTTCATTCTTGATTTTGATATTGAATAATTCGCCTTCCAAATCTCTTAAATCATGAGAAATTCCATGTATTTCCTCTTCAATATCTTGATTTTTCACATAATAATCAACCAAGCAATTATCTATCTATTCTTCATTATATTCAATTATGCCATAAAATTTCTCAGCCGATAATCCATTTAATATATCAATTGATTCATCAAATTGTTTCTTTGTCATAAATGTTGAATTGATAATTAAATTAGGATCTTGTACCTCATCATTGTTTCCTACTAGATCTATGTCTATGAGTATTTTGAACAATTCTTCTATTTTTACTATAGCTTTGTTCCATGCCTGGACATTGTTATTCAAATACTTGATCTTTTCCTTCCAACATGCATTCCGTTGTTTAATTCTACTTGGAGAAGGAATATCCTCTTCTCTTCTTTTCAATTATGTCATATTTGAGAGTTTTATTCCAAATGGAAAAACAACATCAACGTAGAATCCTTATTCATTATTTAAATAAGCCTGAAGATATTCGTGGAAAGCATGTGCCCTTGAACTGAAAGAAATAATATTTTTTTATACCTCCCATGCTTCTATTATTAGTGAAATTCTCTTTTTAACGTTTTTCTCTACATAACTTCAGACAATTGTGAGTAAACTAGAATATCCTTTTAACTTAATAGCTGGTGTAGTTGGTTTAACCATCGAGAAAGGACTTGCCAAGATTGGAAGAGGCATCAAGGAAATTTCCAATTCTTTGATCCTTTCCTTTAATTTAGCATTTTTAGCTTCTAAACCATCAATGGAGTCGTCAAGAGAATACCCGGTTTCCCTGTCGATTTTGGAAATTTGGGACGGTCACATATCCTTCAGGTCGACCTCTGTGCGATACTTTCCCTTTTAATTCTTCTCATCACTTCTTTATACAATCAACTTTTTAGAATCTTTATAAAAAATAACACTTGGAAAAGTGAAGGATTCTTCTTCACTAAAGGTCTTATTTCCAACGAATTCCAATAAAGAATTTTGTTGGGCCATATTTTTCGATTGTTCCATTGCAGGAAATATTTTCTCTATATCCACTTCTAACTCCATGTCCTACAAAGAAAACCTTTGGATGCCATTTTCTATAAGATTGTCTTCTTCCTCTTGCACTAAATTTTTCCTTTTGTTTCTCATGAGGAGCTTGTGTGAACTCTCAATTTTTCTAGTGGGAGGATTTTTCTCTCCCCCTCCACTTGAACTACTATTGACAAGCTTTTTAACTTGGTGGGTTGTTGGAGAATCTATATGAGATGTAGTATTCTTGGGAATAACAACTAGAGATTGAACATTTCTTTCATTGGGACCTTTTCCCCTTTGCTTATAAAAATAATTACTATTGAGTAATGTTTCTAGATCACCAACATCATGTATAGGAGTTCTTTGGTTGTTACCTTCTCCTTCTTTAAATTCACATTGTTGAAATGATTTGCAAATTCATCAATTTTATTTATATTTCTAAACATGAACTCTCCAATCATCCATGGTAGGGGAATAAATTTATTTTCCCTTTTTTCATGGAAAAAATGTAACCAAAAGTTATATTTCCTTACCACCTCTATAATAAATAGTTTTTCAGATACATGATACCAAAGAAAAGGATTCTCTTTTGAGGAGAATATACTTATGACATTGTGATTATCCATTTTTTCTATTGTTCCTTTTTCCTCCAAAAAATCTGGTAGCTTGGTCAAATATCCTTGAAGTGTTTTCACTTAACAACATCCTTTTGAAGACTGAAACAAAATTATTATGGACTTCGTAGAAAAAAAGAGGGGTCTTATGTCTCCATATGGCTTGGTACCAAAAGGTAATTGGATTTGTTTCACAATTCACCCTCTTACTTATGGTTAAGTTTGGGAATTGAAAACAATTCACAATAGAAGATATTAGATAAGAGGCCATAAATATTTTTATGTCCTTTTTATAGTGTGATAACTAGGGTGCGATTTCGATAGAAATCAGTTTTCCCCAATAAAAGATGGCATATTATTGCACTGTAAAATACATAATATATAAAATCACGTGAGAGATAGAACTTCTTTCCTGACTTGTCATCCTGGTAAACAACTATGGAATTTATCGATAGGGGTTTTTAAAAGGCTCAACTTGGATTTTGGTTATGTCTTCTAGAATATATGCAAGATTCTTAAAATATTCAGGCAGGAGGTCAAGCCCATTCTTATGTTTCTTGAAGAATTCTTTGCAATCTGCACCTTTAAAAGTAAGGATCGGCTCTGGTAGCTTTAACATATTGCGAAAAACTTGCAGAGAAAGAGAAATCAGAGAATGATCCTGGAGTTGTATAATTCTATGATTTGGGATGTACTTGTCCACACACCATGCAACAAGTTATTTAAAATAAAAAACCTCAGGAAAATACCCAACACGAGCGATTCCAGATGCCCAAATTATGTCTTTCTGTGCAGGAGGAGAGGAATAATATGGATATTCTCTTAACCACTAGAAGTTATGGTCTTCATGACCAAAGATATTCAAAGTATCACCACAAAACTATTGTCTAGATGATGTTTCCATATGTTGACAAGACTATTTCTTCAGCTGGATAATAACCTCAAATAAATATTTCCAGAGAGATACTAATAATTTAATCCCTCGGAAAATGGATATTTAATGCAATTTAATCAGTAATTCCTCGAGCCTTTCACCATTAATGATGATCTTTTCAGAGCCTGCACAACAATTGTTATCACTAAACAACACTTAGTTCATATTGGGGAAATAAACAGAATGGTGGGGACAGACAAGAGAGAGTTTAAATCTAAAACTTTTCATGAGCCTGCCAACTTGGGAACCCAGGAACCCGTGGTTATCGATGATAAACAAATACTAACTGTAGAAAGGAGGTCGGTCAAACGTGCATGCAAAAGGAATAAAATACTTTGGATATTGGCACCCACGATAAATGTAATGGTCACAATGTAGATCATGGAACCTCGGGTGAAAAGTTAAGGTCATGGAACTTGGAAGATGAGGGCTTGAATCGAAAATTGGAGAAATTGAAAAATGGCTAAGTGTAGCAATAGAATTATGACATTGGCAAGTGGATAGAGATAAAGGTTTTCCAACCCGCCAACCTTCGAACCCGTGGATCACTGAAATGTGACTAAGTATAGTAAGTAGAAAGGGAGAGGAGAGAGGATAAAAGAAAAAGGGAAATAAGGGGAGGTGTAAAAGAGGGAAAATAAATGGAAAAAATAAGTTGGGAATATAGAATGGGGAAGGAAAAAGAGGAAGCATGAAATGATCTCAACACCTTCCTGCATTTCTTGGCATAGATCAAGGAAATAACAATAGGTGGGACTACCTCGGGTATCCTGTACAATTTCTTGTCCAAAATAATAATAACAATATGAGGCCTAAAATCATATACAACATCATGTTTCCATAAATAAGGTTAGCCCGAAAGAATATCACAAACATCAAGGGGAGAAATATCACACAATACCTCATCTTTGAAGGGATTGATGATGTAGGACAGGCAACACTATTGGCTAACATGAAGATCGCTTCCTTGGCAGAGCCATTCGATGGTGTATGGCTATGGGTGAGAGATTGACGGTAGGGCTAGCCACTTGATGACCTCCATTGATATGAGGTTATGGTATCTCTCACTATAAACGATGAAGTGAAACCGAGTACCCTTCACCCACACCTATGAATGAAATAGGTGCTCACCTTCCTTTGGATCATCAGGTTCACCGAGTTGGATCTTGGTGCTAGTAATGGTGGCATTGGGTTCTCTGTCAATAATACCTCTCCCCTTTTTGGGTTCTGAATATAAGTTCAAACCTGCATCTGATTCAAAGGATTTCACCTCCACCACCAATGAATTCTTTGAGAGGAAATCAATAGTGTTATGCTACGGGCTCATAAAGAAGTCACATTAGTTCCTGATGTATTTCTTGGTCTTTCCATTGTCCTTCTGTGTTTTCATCTTAGACTCATTGTCCTGAGGATATCCATCTTTTCTCTGCCCTTTTTTTCTACGTGTTAGGGTTTCCCTTTCCCTACTTTTGTTGTGAGGGGTTCCCAGACCCAAACTGTCACATCTTATGCTTAAAATGTTTCTCAATTTTGATAGCATATCGATAGGCCGTGCCCAAGGATGAGATGTCTACAAAATCAATTTATTTTTGGATGTACCTATGCACACCACTGGGGTACTTGAAAACTATAGGTCACTCATAATATTTGATACCCAACTTGGTGTGCAAAGTATGGAAGATATTTGTGAACTCTGGAAATTTTTGGTCCCTTTCCTGTCGTAGTGTGGTCCATCTTCTATATAGGTCGTCATAACTTCCAACATGGTAGTATTGTTCATTATATCATCCTTGATAGAATCCGAGGTGAGTGTGACTATAAATAATAAGGTTTAATCTATTTCCTTTTTCTCACAAAAAGTATCCCACCAATCGTTGACATGGGGGATGGATTTGAGGGCAAAAAATGTAATATTTTATCTATTGGAAAAGTTTTGGACAAAAAAATACCCTTCTAGTAGATTCAACCATTTGTCTACAACATATTCATCTATATGACCTTCAAATATAGGAATATCAAAGTTGATATTTATGTTGAAGGGGGTGGAGCCTCCGCTCGAGGAATATTTGTCGCCTGTTGGTAGTCGTCAAAGTATTTGCGCAAAACTATCCATCATCTGATTGCTCTATTGCACGAGGGATTCCTCGAGAACTAGTTTGAAATGATATCTTGTCCATTCCTACTTCTTTTCTCCCACCATGGAAGGTCTCTTGTGCATGTGAGATCCCTTTTTCTCAAGAGAAATAATCTCGAGACCCAACTCTTTGTACCCTCACCTTGTCGGGGACATGGATTAAGAACGACAAAGAGAAGACCGCTGCAATACCACTGATCCAGATTTTATGAAGATAAATAAATGAATACATATATATACTATTAACATAGAGAGCTAATGAAAAATAATAGAGATACAGTAAAAAAATGGCTTCTATTCAATAAGGAAATGTGATGAAACTGTAAAATGCAAACTAAAACAAGCTTGTTGGAAATGGTGGCGGCTTATCTCTGAGAAGAGAGGTGATGGTTTCCCTCATTCGAAAGAACATAATTAAAATGAGGCTCCAAAGGAATTTTTGTATCAAACATGAATTTCAAAACCCTAGACATCCAAAAACCTAACCCTACAAGATGAAGCGTCAAAATTCATGTGGGCCTCTTCGAGGTAAGCTGGTACATCAACTTCCCAGGGTTGTAACTTTTGCATACGATCTCCATTTGAGGTGAATGAAAACCCATTGGAAAGGTATATATGAGGACTATACATTATGGATTCACACTCTAACTTAGTCTTTTGTGTGTCTATGGAGGGCCAATAAAACATTGTTTAGGGACTAAAAACGACCCCAAAAGTTCAAGACCTGAAAAGCTAGAAAACAACTTCCAAAATCAAAATTGAAACTTCCAAGGCTACATATGTATGTGATCAAGTTGGAATAGGTATATTTCCACCTAAATCTACCTGGATCAATTCAACCCCCCCTTTCTTATCGAATTTCTCCATAATTCCACTATCAAAACTGTAAATTTGCTCAATTTCATGATATTTTACCTAGGTGCTCTATGAACATAAAATTCATCCAATTGCAGGCTCAAATTCACCCCATTAAATATTTAAATTAGGGATTGCTATTTGTTTGGATTGATTCTCGCCAATTACCCATCAAATTTCTCAAATTTCACCTCGGTAATTTAATCAGACAAGTTGAAGACACACTCTTTCCGACATTTCTATCAAACAATTTTCCTGAATAATCTGCAATTTCACTTTTGCGTTTTGATAAATGGCCCATATAGCCTCAATGTTGAAAATTGGGCTCTGATACCACACTATAACAACCCCAAACTCTTGTTGGGAAATGCCACATCAAATTTTTTGAACTCTGATACCATTTAAGTAACCTTTTTACTTCTATAAATGCTCAAATTAATGTGGATAAAAACAACTATATACATATACAACATATATAGGAAATACCCACGAGAATAAATGCATAAATATTAACACAACATATAAATTTGCACAAATAGACACTTATCTTTGGTAAAAAGAACACTAATTCCATGCAGACCTTACACGCTCCTCCCATCCTTAGACCACACTGGTCATAAACTTTTAGTAGTGGGTCATCCCCAAGCTAGGGATAAACTCCACCAGGGTAAAGAAAATCCTAACCATGCTATGGTTTCTTAGAAAACATAAAACTTAGACTCATGTGCCAACTCAAACTAACAACTTATAATATCTTGTTTCCCACATGTGTGTCCAACTCGAGGAAGTGTGCCCATTCTTTTTTTGACCGTCCTTTAGTTTCCCCACTTCCCTTCTAGGTATTTAACAATAGACCAGACAAGAATTTCAGTGCCATGTAGCTACAACTTGACACCTTGGGAAATCGATTACAATAAATTATCTCACTTGGAGAGAATGCTCATGGGCCTGACAACTCACTTCTTCAATCCTGTTCCAATGCTCTTCCTTGTATAGGTATAGGTACGGTGATGAAAACATGAAAGTCTCGATGAAATAATGAGGTGATTTATGAATAATTATGCCCCCATGGATGAATGAGCTAAATTCCACAAAACGTATGTGCATGTTATGAAATTGACACTTGTCATGTTTGAAACTAGATGGGTCACACATGGGTTCCCTCACATGGCGATACCTTTCTTCATAAATATTTAGGATACAATGCGTTATCCCTTACCTTAGACTTTAAATTTAGGAGTATTGATAAAATATTACTTTTTTCTTAAGCGCCCTTATATTAGCCCCTTTTCTAGATTCTTATCCCCCTATTCCCATTCCAGTGGAGTTTATCCCCCATACTCTTTTACATGGTTGGTCTACAACATTGATGTGTTTTTATTAAAAATTGCGTGTGATTGCATTTACAAAAATAGGATTGTTGGCCTTTCAACTTCTGACTCACTAGCCTAATAACCAAATAGGAACTTTGGCCTCAAAATACATATATACAAAGGTACTCCAACCTCCAAGTGTCCCGGCTCACCAATCTATATGTACAACTACACTATATTTACAATGGGGTTCGTCCTAGGGGTATTACATCTCTTCTAGTATGTCACAAGCTTGCATAACCGTCAACTTCTTTGCCAACATCTTTTCAAAGTTGTTGAAATTCTCATCCAACTTCATCCAACTTCTTATCTACCATAAAAATTCAAAAATTAGACCTTAAACACAAAAGGTACCAAAACATTCTCCATGAATAACACAAGAGTATAGAGAAGAAGAAAGATTAAGGTAGGGAAACACCATCAAATACTCCTTATAGAAGGAATCACTTCACAAGCCATGCTTTCTACAAGACAATTCAATTCTATACATATCCAATACAATGACTCCCTTGTGTATTTATACGTTCTCATAAGTATTGTCAAAGTTTGTTAAGTACCAAAGACTTGAATACAAAAACACCACCAATATTCAGAGAACAATATATAAGAACCACACTTTTATTATAAGAAAACCCTTGAGGTAGGGAAACACGATACAATGGATCATATTATGGAAGGGATCCTCTCATGTTCAGTTGCCTCTTCGAGGGGACATCCTCCTATTGAGCTACCACTCACAATACAATACTTCTATTCATATCTCATTACATTGCTTAAACCCATTTATATAGTGGTACCATCACCTAAGAATATTCTAGAGGAGAAATATTCTAGAAGAAAAACCTTCTAAAAATTCCTCTTACATTTATTATATCTAAATACCCATTTACTATATCTAACTACCATAGTGGGCCTTATTTAATAATATGGTGGACCTAGTCCACCTTACATTGAATGGCCTCTGCTACCTCTCTACATAACTAACATTCCATCCCCCTTATAAAAGTGTTGTCCTCAACACTCGTTATGATGGTGGACAACCATATACCAGTGTTCCATGTCCAAGTACTTATGTAAACTCCACACTGAAGACATTGTAACTTGGGAATGAACTAAAAATGATTCTCTAATGATTGACACTAGTCATGTGGATCAAAATATTTAGAACCAACAAAAAATGCATTCACTGCGACTCGAGAATAATAAAACTGAAGAAGAATATGCAAAGAATGATCATTCTTACTCTCCAAGAAGTTTTGTACCTAAGGGGGAGTAGATTCATCAAATAGAAGATGGAAGTGGTTTCCATCCCATAAATGAAAACTATGGATATACCAATCATCACAATCGTCCTTGAAAGCATACCAAGCATACACTTTTTGATCATATTCATCCATGATGTTCACCAAAGTATGTTTATCCTGTATGCTCACCAAGGACTCATGAATACTACGAAAACCATGTCTGAGACCTTCTTGAAACTTACGCAATGTGTTTTGCATTTGGGATTTGAATGTTTCAATCGTGTGTAGAATTTTCTTGAGGGCTTGAGAGTGAACATCCATTGGAAACACCACATAAAATATACCAAACGAAATCTATAGAAATTATCTATCCAATGGATTTGATATTGTAGAAATATGAGCAATGCGTGAAAAGTTATGGACTCTGCAGTCTCGTTGTCATCACGAAAGCCCCCCCAAAATTGTTGATTTTAAATCAACGATATCTTCACTTCTGTAACTCTCATTCAGATGAATTTTTTTTTGAAATTGAGTGAAATTGTGAGAGGAACTGAGATCTGTAATTTGATTTGGAAAATTCATCTCTAGCTTCTACCAAAATCAGAAAAATCATGCGATCATCGGTGGAAAAAACCCTGGAAAATTGTATATTTTAAAATGCAAATAACTTTACTTCCCGGACTCTGTTTCAAACGAATTTTTTTTTTTAACTTGGGTGTTTTTCTAAGAGAAATTCAGATCTACAACCAGTTTCTACAAAGTTTGAACGAAAACCTACAAAAATCATCGGAATGTCACAACCCTCTTTTTTTCTTCTCCAAAAAAATAAATATGCAAAAAAAATAAGAATATTTTCCCACAATTCCTACCAAGGAAAGTCCTGTGATACCAATTGTTAAGTACCAAAGAACAGAATACAAAAACACCACCAATATTTAGAAAACAATATTAAGAAAACCCTTGAGGTAGGGAAACACCATACAATGGATCCTATTATGGAAGGGATCATCTCTTGTTCACTTTTCTCATCGAGGGGTCATCCTCCTATTGAGATACCACTCACAATAAAATACTTCTCTTCATATCCAATTATATTCCTTGAACCCCTTTATATAGTGCTACCATCACCTAAGAACATTCTAGACGAGGAATCTTCTAGAAGCAAAACCTTCTAATAATTTATCTTACACTTATTATATATAACTATTCATTTATTATATCTAAATACCATAGTGGGTCTTATTTAATAATATAGTGGACCTAGTCCACCTTACATTGAATGGCCTTCACTATCTCTCTAGCTACCTAACACAGATCTTATGCCAACTATTCTTTTTTATTATCTTCTTTCTTTTTTACTACATAATGAACATATTTTAATTACATAGTGAGCTTATTCCAATACTATGACCACGTTATATTCACTATCCCCTTAAGTACCTCCCTAGGTATCCCATATGCATTACCCCATATTATCCTCCCTAGGTACATTACAGACTTAGAAAAACAACAGTGCCCTAAGCTCAAGGAGCCAATGGAGATGCAATAGCTTCACTTTGTTGCCTTTGATGTGGGTCAAGAAGAAGCAAACAATAATTGAGTCTTCTGTTAATTCTCATGTACTTCAAACTTATAATAATTTTAGGATTTATTTCTTTAAGAATCAACAAAAACAAAAACTTAGATTTTTGTTTTACATAATATATTTTAAATTACTTTTTTAAATAGAGGACTACCTATTTTTTATCATAAAATATATGCAAAAAATGTTTTGTTTTCATTAAAAGTAAAATATAAATATATATATATATAGTTTAAGCATTTAACTTTGCTTATATATTTATGCTTATAATATATAAGAATATGAAGTTGGTGACATTCTTGTTCCAAGTTCAAATCTAGTTATAAGGAAAAAATCGTTGAATGTTAGATGTAAGTTTGTAAGTTCTTTATATTTTGTTTAGTTCTTTGATTTTTCTCTTCTCTAAATATTCTATGCATACATCTCATTCTCTTAAAATTTTGTTTCATTTCCTATTTCCACATTGCAAACTTCAAATTTGAGTTTATAAAAAACAAAGACATGCATAATATAGTATATTATGTTTCAATGTCAAATCAATTCATATGAATGGATGTCGAAATGAATGCATTCCATTTCTGAAATAATTTCATGCAAAATTCAATGATACATGGATTTAAACAAAATTATTGTCGAAGAACATGCAATTTTCTCATA
The DNA here is from genome assembly GCA_010110895.2 of Picea sitchensis. NCBI lineage: Eukaryota > Viridiplantae > Streptophyta > Pinopsida > Pinales > Pinaceae > Picea > Picea sitchensis. The sequence goes on from SNQJ01S0040310.1 coordinate 102,828, forward strand.
TGTAAAGTTTAGGATTTAAAATGGATGATTATTCATACATATTACATAGAAGAAAAGATGTTTTCAATATATAACATTATTTCTTGTAATTTGTTTTTTATTATCAAACGCGTTCACTATCTAAAAATAATTAGAATGATGTTAAAAATACATGACATCTATTGCATTAACGTGCATGTAACCATAAGCTTTTATGCCCCCAAAAATGGTACTTCCCACTTCAAAATATGATTTTAAAATGATCTTAAATTACATTAATGTTAAATTGAGACGTTGAATACATAGTTTTTGAAAATGTAACATATCTTGCATTAATGGATAATTTTGAAACTATAATCAATGTGTTAGCTCCTGAAATGTCCCATTCTAATCAACCTTTAATAAGTTTTTGAGTCTTGAAATTGTAAACGTTTTTTTAAGTCATCAAGCATTATGAATATCTCAAGTCAGTATTTTCACCAAAGTTTGGTCATGTCCGTTGTATTGGAAGGGTGATTAGTGGTCTTCAAGGGTCACTTAGTCAAATTAACCATGTTTTAAAATGCTTTAGTGTTAGTCATATTAAGTCTACGAGTGGCTCCTACACCCAAAAAAAATGTCATTAATTGTCATAATTATCCCTCATTGGTCATTTTTAATCATTATGAGACCTTGTCTACATCAAAATTCCAGAAGTCACGAGTTTGTAGCACAAACCATGTTTTCTCCATACAATGCGCTACAAACTGTTGTAAGTTCATTGTTTCATATTGAAATGATGTCAAATCAATTACATCATTTAAGGAGAAGGTTTTAAAGTTTGGAGGATGTCACCAAAAGGCTAAGTTTCCCTCCAAGATTTGGCCTAAAGATATTAACTCAAGTTTTCCAAAAGCATTTTGCACGCAAAAGAAGGGTTTCATTAACACGTTTGGTTATAACAATTTCTTGTATAGAGAAAGATTTCTATAGGCTGCAAATGGCTCCAAAAGGGGTCCCATTCCAAGGAGAGGTTAGGCTCTCTTTTCATATTTGAGCCATCAGACACAAGCATTATTGAACAATATTAAAACCATGTGGATTCTTTCAAAAGGATGGGTTGCTAGAGGTATTTCCAGAAGTTAGAGGGATATCATCTTGAGATGTCTGTGGATTTTATCAAGAACCTCAAGGAGTAAAATAAGATATTGAAGAAATAATACACTTATGAATCATCTTTCAAGTCAATTGGATGGATTTCAACAAGAGTTTAAGCACATTGGGAGAAAGATAAGGAACAAGAAGAATTTGGTTATATTTAACAAGGAGATTGTTGATTGATGGTCTGATTGTCAAGTTATGAGTTTAGATACATTTTGAAATCAAATATTAACCTCACATGTCTTAATAGTGAATCTATTATGTCATGATCTTCCTACTATCTACACTTTTTCTCTCGGATTGCTGAACATAGTACTTTTGCTTCCTTCCTCCTTGCAAGTGATAATTTTGGGTTCTAGAAGAGTACATAGTAGGTAAGATAGGTGTATTAATGAAGATACAAGTTCATACTAGTTGCAGAAGTGTCTACTAGTATATAAGGATTGTACCAAGCCCCCAAAGTGCATAAATCTACACTCACTGCATACTTTGTTTTGCTGCAGTAAGTAATGGGTCAAAGCAAGTCAAAGGTAGGCATGGCTGTAGTAGAAGTATGTTCAGGGATTCTTCTTCAAAGTCTAAAGCATCATACTCTTATGCAATTGTCTCCGAAACATTTTGTGCTTTCCTGTAAGCATTTGAAGTTCTTTACCTAGCCAATAACCTAATTTCACATAAGAAGGTAAAAGAAGATTTACAGATCAAATTTGGATTTTCTCAGCATATGGAATGATGTACTATGAGGTTTTAGACCTAAATAAACCTCCTTAAGCATCATTTTTGTTTTCCAAGTGAATTTGATGCATTATTTTCATGTTTTAGTCACTTTATTTGGATATATATTTTGATGATATGGAAATGTATTTTTGGAAAGTCAGAGAAATTTTTCACAATAACGAGCTCCTCTGAAAAAGCCTCTCTTTGTTTTCCAAAATATTTTTTTCTTTGGGAGATATAGGTCAATATTTGAGTAGAATATTTCCATAAATTTTATACTCTGTTTTTGCTAGCCACCTCACAAATTCAAATTTTATTTGGATATATTGAACAAACTAAATATAGGTGAAGAGGTTATGAGATCTACATATTTTGGATATATATAAGCTTTTAATATTTATATATAAAGGACCAAATAGAGAAGTAAGGGAGGGGTGGTTCGATTTTGGGGATGTGACATAACACTTTTGTAAAAGATTCCTAGAATGCATATTGGAATATAAGCTTCTTCACTGTATATGTTCAAACCTTAATTTGTTTAACCTTTTTTTTACCTTTGTGTGAGTGTTTATTACATTTATTCCATGTTTATTCAGTGATTGATAAAGTATTTTTTCATTGAATTCATAGACAAGACTCACAAGCACTTTTACTTATTATAGATAGCCTTTCATATGTACTCTTGGTGTATGTGATCTTGCTGGTATGATAAGTATTATTCATCCATTTCAATCCTCTTGAAAAACCATCTGAATAGTAGAATTGAAGGGCCTATCTGTCTGAGTGTATTTGTGTATGTCTGAAGTGAGAGAGTTCATGAACAAATAATTCAACTTGATCCACTTTATACCTTTTATTTGAGAATTTGATTAAGTTACCAAGCTCACTCGATATACAACCTAGAGTGACTCCCAGAGTGATAACAAATTGGCACCATTGCTGGTGAGAGGAGTTCGAAGAAAGCTTCCCTGAGAGATGACATAGTTCCAACTTTGATTATAGACAAAGACTGAGCATAATTTTGGTTGTAACTATATATTTGGTGACTCCATGAAGAACGAATTTAGTGGTGATTTCACAATTCAAATGTAAAAGGAATTTGCTTCTCTTTTGACTCCGAGGTTTGCACCTCCAAATTTTTTTGCAGTTCCTAGTTTCCCACATCCAATACCTCATTTGACAGAATGGGGAGATTTTTTGCCTATCTTCAGAGAGAGGAAAGAAGACAATCCTACAGAACACCTCATCAAGTTCCATGAGTGCATGGATATACTAGATCTACAACATGAGTATGTTCACATGAAGATGTTCATGCATTCATTGGATGGTTATGCATGTAAGTGGTATTTCTCTTTACCTCATTCAAACATTTCATCCTTGTAGGATTTCCATAGAATATTCAATGATGATCGCAAAAGGTACTTTTTAGATGAGTTTTTATTTGACAATTGTTGTGAGGAATATGAATTGCATGATGAGACTGAAGTTATAGATAGATAAGGATTTCTCCCTCACAATATGCAACATCTCTCTAATGATATTCAAGGAGATGTGTTTTCCCATAAACATGAACTAGAAATGGATAGTGAAGAAGCTGAAGGTTCTCCTACTATCATTATTTCTTATTTTTGCAAATCTGAATATTTGGTTTCTTTAGATACAAAACACAATGATCAATTGTCTTTTGGTCAACTGCCAATGGAAATCAGTAAGGGCAACCTACAACATTCATATTTCTAGACAAAGGGAAATTGTATCAACCATGAGGAACTGGATTTGCAGAGATCATCCATTTTTAAGGTGGAACAATAGGAAGATTGTAAGTACAAGTCAAATTTGACACAACATTTGACAATTTTTTCAGATCTTTCTATGAATCAGGATATAGATCATATTGGTGTTCATATTCTAAATCATTTTGAGAAAGATGTAGAGAATGATTTCTTAGATAACTCCATAATTAAAGTTGATCACAATCAAAATTATTTAAATTCTATTATGCAATCATCGTATGATCATTTTGGTGAAAAGGAAATTGTCATTTGTGATGATCAAAATTTCCTCTTGAAAGATCATTGAGGTTATCTATTTTTTATGAAAGGGGAAGACATACATGAGAAGTCAATGGTTTTGAATCATTATGAATGTGATGTCGGTTTTGAATATCCAATGGCAGCCTTACTAGAGTCTTATCTTTCATGCTCTCTTAAGTTTTTAAGATTTTATCAGATCACTAGAATTTTTCAGTGAGTATGATCATTTGAAAGAATTTTTGTGGCTACTTTTATTATTTTATTGTTATTTTCTAATCAATGGTAGAATAAGGATTATTTTATACATAAAGTTACTTGTATGGTTACATTGGAAACATGACTTCACTTGAGCCAGTAGTAACACAGTTGATTAGTATAGGAATGTAAATGAATAAGCTCAATATTTGAGCATTTGTTTTCAGTTTTCAGTTGGTTTGCAATATGAAGGATTTCAGTTTTCAATAAATAAGCAAATTTTCTCTCAGTACATCAAGAACATAATGTAGGTGACATATCTCGAGGGTTTACAAAGGAATGGTTGTACATGTTTAATACTATTTGACTCCATAACCCAATGGAATAGGCACTATAGAGTCCAAGATGTATATTTTTGAAGAGTTGTTTGATCTCAATAATCAAAGAAGATTGCAAGTTTTTCATATTGAATGGACATGCACAAGGTCTACTAGGTTCTTGGAAACCTCACAGGGAAGCTTCCATCCCAGTTGAAGCCAGATGTTAGCTCCTGAAATGTCTCATTCCAATCAACCTTTAATAAGTTTGTGAGTCTTGAATTTGTCAAAGTTTTTTTTAGTCATCAAGCATTATGAATATCTCAAGTAAGTCTTTTCACCAAAGTTTGGTCATGTCAGTTATATTGGAAGGGTGACTAGTGGTCTTCAACGGTCACTTTGTCAATTTAGTCATGTTTTAAAATTCCTTAGTGTTAGTCATCCTAAGTCTAAGAGTGGGTCCTACACCAAAAAAATGTCATTAATTATCATAATTATCCCTCATTGGTCATTTTTAATCATTATGATACCTTGTCCACATCAAAATTCCAAAAGTCACGAGTTTGTAGTGCAAACCATGTTTTCTCCATATAGTGTGCTACAAACTATTGTAAGTTCATTGTTTCATAATGAAATGATGTCAAATCACTTAGATCATTTTAGGAGAAGGTTTTTAAGCTTGGAGGACATCACCAAAAAGATGAATTTCCCTCCAAGCTTTGGCTTAAAGCTATTAACTCAAGTTTTCCAAAATCATTTTTCACGCAAAAGAATGGTTTCATTAACAAGTTTGGTTATAAAAGTTTATTGTGCAGAGAAATATTGCTACAGGCTACAAATGGCTCCAAGAAGGATCCCATTCCTAGGAGAGGTTAGGCTCTCTTTCCATATTTCATCCATCAGACACAAGCATCACTGAGCAAGATTAAAACCATGTGGATTCCTTCAAGAGGACGGGCTGATGGAGGTATTACAATAAGTTAGAGGGATATCATATTGAGATGTCCAGGGATTTTATCAAGAACCTCAGGGAGGAAAATCAGAGATTGAAGCAATGATACACGCATGAATCAGGTTTCCAGTCAAATGGATGGATTTCAACAAGAGTTTAAGCACATTGGGAGAAAGATAAGGAAGAAGAAGAATTTGGCTATATTTAAAAATGATACTATTGATTGATGGTTTGATGGTCAAGTTATGAGTTTACAAACATTTTGAAATCAAATATTAACCTCACATGGCTTAATGTTGTATCTATTATATCATGATCTTCCTACTATCTACAATTTTTCTCTCATATTGCTAAACATAGTACTTTGGCTTCCTTCCTCCTTGCAAGTGATAATTTTGGGTTCTAGAAGAGTACATAGTATGTAAGAGAGGTCTATTAATGAACATACAATTTCACACTACTTCAAAAGTGTGTACTAGTATATAAGGATTGTAGCAAGCCCCAAAAGTGCAAAAATCTACAGTCAGTGCATACTTTGTTTTGCTGCAATAAGTAATTGGTCAAAGAAAGTCAAAGGTAGGAATGGCTATAGTATAAGTATGTTAAGGGATTTTTATTCAAATTTTAAAGCATTAGACTCTTGTGGAGCTATCTCCTAAACATTTTGTGCTTCCTTAAAATCATTTGAATTTCTTTACCTATCCAAAAACCTTATTTCACATAAGATGGTAAAAGAAGATTTAAAGATCAAATTTGGATTTGCTCATCATATGGAATGATGTACTATGAGGTTTTTGAGCTAAAACAATCTCCTCAAGCTTCAATTTTATTTTCCAAGTGAATTTGATGCATTAGGTTTACAAATTCATTATACAAAAGAGTTGGTAGCACAAACTGCCTTTTTTACACTAAGCATGCTACAAACTTTGTTGTAGATGGAAAATTTCACAAATTTTGGTCAAAAATTCCAAATTCTACTTGGATGGAGTATTTTTAGGGGGATATGATGCCTATTCCTCAAATAACTTATCAAATATCATCCATGGGTGCAGGTGGCACTTCAGTTCATTAATGGAAAGATTTTAGGGATCAAATCCTAGAATGTAGGAATATGACTAGATTTTGCAAATCTGTATTTTCTTGTTTTAGTAACTTTTGTTGGAGATATATTATGATGAAATGGAAAGGTATTTTTGGAAAGTGAGAGATTTTTTTCACAAGCATGAGCGCCTCTTCAAAAACCTCTCTCTGTTTTCCAAACTTTATTTTTATTTGGGAGATATAAGTCAATCTTTGAGCAACATATTTACAGAAATTTTATACTCTGTTTTTGCCATCCACCTCACAAATTCGAATTTGAGTTGGATATCTTGAACAAACTAAATATAGGTGAAGAGGTTATGAGATCCATCTATTTTTTATCTAGATAAGCTTGTAATATTTCTATATAAATGACCAAATAGAGAAGAAGGGAGGGGTGGTTCGATTTTGGGGTTGTGACAAAACCCTTTTGTAAAAGATTCCTTGAATGCATATTGGAATATAAGCTTATTCACTATATATGTCCAAACCTTCATTTCTTTAACCTTTTTTGTATTTGTGTGTGAATGTTTTATACATCTATTCCAAGTTTATTCAGTGATTGATAAAGTATTTTGTTATTGCATTGATAGACAAGACTCACAAGTACTTTTACTTATTATAGATAGCCTTTCATATGTACTCTTGGTGTATGTGATCTTACTGGTATGATAAGTATTCTTCATCCATTTCAATCCTTTTCAAAACACATCGGAACAGTACAATTGAAGGCCCTATCTGTTTAAGTGTATTCTTCTATGTCTGAAGTGAGAGAGTTCATGAACAAGTCATTCAACTTGATCCACTTTACACCTTGTATTTGAGAATTTAATTAAGTTACCAATTTCACTCGATCTACAACCTAGAGTGACTCTCGGAGTGATAACATAATGCCTAAAGGAAGTTAACATTGATGTTCCAATTTTGGGGTGATATTGCGAAGGGAATTATTCTTATCTCTAGAGGAAATCAATAATTTATACATGCATGGGGTTTATTTATTGGAACAAACAATCAAGCCGAAGCACAAATGTATTCCAAGGATTACATTTTCCCTCAAGCAGGGCGATCCAACATCTAAATGTGATAGGTGACTCCAAAAATATAACAAGGAAAACACCTTACGAGTTAATTTACTTTTATCATAAATTATAGAAAGTATCATTCAAGTTTTTAAATATGTTTGGAAGTTGAGATCTATCATGTTTTCAAAGATTAAATTACCAACAAGATATATGTGTTAATCAAGCAACACTTATGAAAATGGGAGATATTTTTTTCAATGGAAATTTTATCCATCAATCCATCCATTAATTACCAATAAAAGACTTTCCAAGTATCATTCAATAAACCACATGGAAAAGGGGAAAGGAAAAATTAAGGCCCTTAATTAGTGTCTCAGCTATGGTAGAAGGACCACCTCCCTTTACCTACATGAATACACATTTATTTTCACATGATTTTGGGTGAGGCATATCTATTCCGTGTCAATATTATGCGATGATGGCATGGGTGAAGGTTGATATAGGGTGGGAACATAGGCACACTGGCCTCATCATTGAATAGGAGGATTTTGGTTACATGTTCAAGATGAATTATTGGTTTTCATCCTCCTCTATGTCACAGGTCAGCTGATTCCTCTTCTTGCTTGGTATTTTTCTCATTTTTGTCGAACTGATGAAAAATATTAGAGAATAGGGGTCCTCTATTAGGTTATCACCTATGTAAGTTTTTGTTTTTTTGGACTTTTGTTACAGATACTCAAAAACATGATCATTATAGGATCTTTATTCTTAGTGATTGGATTTGGTTTTGATTGGAAAAAAAATCACTTGGTTTGTAGGAAAAATGTCTTCTCTTCTCCAACGATAGAGAGGCCTTATTCATTTTTTAGGGGAAAAGGGTTTCTTTCTCACATTTGTTACAAGTTGTCATTGCAGAATGAGAGGCCTTAGCTATAGGAGCTTGAAAGTTCAATTTGGCATTGAACAATTTTATTTTCATAATGCAATACAAATAATTACAAGAGATTCACATGACATTGAGGAAACATATGGAAGCAATCATCTATGAAAAAAAATGTGTTGTTGTAGCATCCATGGAAAGAATTCAAGGACATGCTTAATTGATAACCTCTCAAATTGCTTGTACTATGCTCTACACTATGGATATAAATTTATCCAAAGGTAATCAATTAGGGGCATCTAACTCGGTGCACTCCATAGTCTCTCATAATGGTAATCAATTAGGGGCATCTAACTAGGTGCACTCCATAATCTCTCATAATGGGACACCAAAGGTCGATGAATCTATTCACTAGTGAAACAGAAGCAATTGTTAAAGTGAATACAAAATTAACCACTATAACTTAGGACTACACATTCTTAGGTATGCTTTTTGTTATTTTTGTATGTTTTTCAAGTTAACTTGTTATTTAAGTCAATACTTAAAAAGTGTACCAACAAGTTTTTTTGGAAGCAACTATTTTTAGCCTTTTATGGCTGCAAGTTCTTTTGGAAGCCACTATTTTTAGCCTTTTATGGCTGTAGATATAGCATAGCAAATAACTATTAAAAACGGACTTTATTATTCATGTGTTGAGCCATCTCAAAGATCACAACACACTTTATTATGAAAGGACACACAAACAATTATGTAGTGCGTCATCATGGAGATAAAAAATTTGGCTAGATTGTATTGCTTTTATCATCATACTTCCCTTTTATTTGTTATTTCCACTGAATTCAATGATATTATTGCATGAGTTAACACGTAAGGTAGTTGAGAAACCAATAATATAGTTATTAAGTGGAACAATGCTTTTTTAATTTTGTATTTGTTAGTCAATGGTATTATTTTTTTTTTGTTTCGCTAGGGATTGGTTTGTGGTAGAGAAACTGTGGCTTAGGTTAGGTGGTGCTCCCATGGCTTCAGGTTAAGTCCTCATGGGAATTGAACCTTGTCGGTGAAAAACTCATTGCTTTCCACCATTGAATCCAACCCCTTTGAGCTTAGTCAATAGTATTATGATCATGTATTATTTAATGTATTAAAAAAAAGAGAACTAACATGAATAATAATGAGAGGCTTTTTAAAATTGTTTGAAACTCTAGTTAAAACAATTTATTGTTGAAGTAGAAATGGAATAAAGAGTCCAAGTCCTATCTAAATTATAGGAGAATAAATGAATAAATCATTTTGTACAGTAAATATAATGTTACAAATATCATTACATCTAAATTTAAGGAGAATCTATGGTGAGATAAAGAATTATAAGATGACAAGAATACCTCAACTTTAATCTACAAAATAAAAAAAATGTGTATTTTGACTAAAGTAAACACTGAAATCAATCTAAATTACTACATAATAAGATATTACTCTTAGTCCTTTAACTCAAGTAGACTTGTTCAGTCAAGTGGATAAAGTTCACTTGCGTCAAAGTACTAAGAGTAGCATTCCACTGTGTAGCAATGCTAAATAGTGTGCTTGTGACCGTGAATGAAACCTCCATTTTGATATCTACTTTGTATTATGAAATAGTTAAACAGTCTATGCGCCCAATAGTTGAGTGAGTTTTAATTTTGTTCAATTTAAAATTTTCGACTCTGTCCTCATTCAGCGTTAGCATGGCCGGATTTTAAGATAAGGACGTGTAAAACCCAGCAAGGTTTGACCAGTTCATGATATTCTTCATTTTTGGTTAATTCTAAATTATATTATTTATTTAAATACAATTTATAATTATTCTTATTTTAATTTATTTATTTTAAATTAAAATTCCATTCTTTAGATTTAAGTGGAAGTAAAATTGGAGTTGCAGATTTTACGCAAGCATAATGCAATTTTTGCACAGGGACACAAGCCCGGTTTATTTTGTTAATTATTAGAGCTTGAGGATAAAGCATCCCGTATCCATCCATCAACTTAAGAAATATTGGAGAGCGACCTTTTTAAAAATAATGGACATTGCATGTTCCGATGAATTAACAGATTTGTGAAGCTTTCCTACAAATTATAGATAACTCTGGATCGCAGATGATATCGTTTGTTTGGATGATTTCAATTCCGTAGTCCCATTTATTTTGGATGGTGTAGAAGGGATTAAAGGTGCCCAACCTGCATTAGCGAATAATATTTTATGTCACCAACCTGCATGCAGATATCATGGTCCAGGGAATACTCGATCTCTCAACTGCAATTGATGTTTTCTTACTTCTAAAATCAATTTTGAAAAATATTACTTAGTTGGTCTAAACACAATGCAATATTCTGAATATAGACAGAATGCAAAGATTGTTAACAACAACTTACAGAAATTAATTCGACATAGAGCAGTTCGACAACTTACAACAACTTAAAATGCAATATTCTGAATATAGAGCAGTTCGACAATTTACAGAAAGTAATTCGCTGCTATTGAAGCAGTTCGACATGCATAAAGAACACCATCTACTGGGCTATCCAATGTGAAAGTAATTCGCTGCTATGGAAGCATAGATAAAATATGTGAAACAAACACACGGTGAGGCTATCCTTGCTCATTTTTGTATTATTCAATGAAGACGGATTACATCTTTATATACGAAAAGACTCTAATGAGTCGTTTACATGCAAACCAAAGACAACTAGACTCTTAACTAAGAACTGACTCTTAACACACCTACAACTGACTCTCACAACTGAAGCTTATAACTGGTGCTTACAATTGGCGCTTACAACTGGCGCTTACTCCATTATTTCCAAGTCTCCCCCTTAATGGAGAATGGATTGACTTCTACACCTAACATCTCCCTAAACAATTC